>JARJRE010000220.1:0-80689 GCA_030783385.1 Akanthomyces dipterigenus | reverse complement strand
AGTGGGTGTGTGGCACGTGTAGGGGGTTTATTTGTGTTGCTGCAGCGGTCTTGGGTCGCTGGAAATAAACAATCAATGAGAGACTGGGTGGTGGATTTTTGGTCTACCAGTATTGGTAGGGGGGCTGGGCTAAATTGTTCGACAACAAGAAACACGCTATTTCTTAGTGTAGGCGCGCCTGGCATAGGTACACACGCCCCAAGAAAAAAAAGTGTGGGGTGAATGGACTTTGGGCTGCCTTGTTGCTCCAACTCACACAACACACCACATTACTCTTGAACCTCATCCCGTCACGTCCACCTACTACTACCAACCCTTTCGCGTGTTGAATTTTTGTTCGTCTTGGCTCGTATACCAAGACTCGCGAGCAAGAATACAACGATTCCCTTTTCTACATCCTGTCTGCAAATTAGCAGCATCATCAGCGTTTGATATTGTCCACCGTTTGGGGTCTACGTTGTGTACCGGCTCGTTGGGTTGTCCCGTCGTCTACCGTCTTTACCTTTTTATACCCTGGCAATTGCACATTCTCTGATTGCTTCGGCTGTCTTTTCTTATTCATTCCTCACCGTGCCTCTTTTTTTTTGTTTTTTTTCCTCTCGTCGATTTACAATGAACGCCGGATCCTCACCAATAAAGAGACGCGCCGCGCTGGCCGCTCTCGACGCGAACGCGATGACCGCATCGACGCCCACAACCGGCAAGCACGCCACCCACGCGGACCCTGCCTCGAAATCATCATCATCATCATCATCGCCGCTCAAGCCGCCGTCGTCGGCCAAGCGTCGATCCCCCTCCGGCCTCTTGTCCTCGGCGCCTGTGCTGGCGCCGCCGGCCCGGGGCGCTGCTGCTGCTGGTGCGGCTCCGTCTGTGGGCATGAAGCGCTCCTCTGGCCTCATGGTTCTGCAGGACGCAGCGACGGCGCCGGCCGAGGAGGAGCAGCAGCAGCAGGTGTCCAAGAGGCACAAGCTGGAGCACGCCCCAGAGGCGCCGCCGCCGCCGAGCACGCAGAGCTCACGCACGCACAGCCCCGACGCGAGCTCCGTCTTTGACGCCGAGGGCCAGGAGGACGCCACGTGGATGACGACGGCCACGGAGCTCGATGTTGTGGGCGTGGCGGTGGCGCCGCGTCCGCCGCGGGTGGTCCTGACGCGAGAGCAAGCACGCGAGGTACGTCTTTCATTCTAAATCTCGGTGTCGATGTATACAGTGCAACGGATAGAGACTAACAGAGTTGTGCGGCGGAGTAGAAGGTCGAGATTCTACGACTACGGCTGGGGCTCGCGAGCTACAAGCTGCGGACGGGGCAGGTCGAGGTGCCGCTCGCCAATCTCCAGGCGCGTCCCCTGCCGACGACGGCCCCGACGGTCGAGCACACGCCGGACCATTCGCAGGGGCAGGACGATGACGACGAGGAAGAGGAGGATGTGGATGTGGTGGCCGCGACACCGCCGTCTGTTGCTGCCATGGCGGACACGGCGTCGAGGTGATGGGCATGGAATGGAGTTTTTTTGGACGCGATTTCATGGCTCTACCACTTTTTACCTGCTTTGATTTTATTTAAGGCGCATTACATTTTTGGGAACGGTTTAGGAAGGGAATACTTGCTCTCTCTCTCTCTCTGTCTCTTGGTTTTCTGGATGAGAGTCAACGACGGCATTTGGTCGTCACGTCTCGGCCTGTTTTTGATTTTTTTTTTCGGGATGGACATGAAAAATCCCACCTTGGCGTTAAAGGCTGCTTTTTTATTCAAAGAATGAGGGAGAGGAAAGAAAGAAGGAAGCTTGCCATGTTTTCCGACAAGACAGGATACTGGGCTCTTGTTTCTTTTTTTGTAATTATATTATTATATGTCTTGGCGCAATACGGGGTACATCTGGGTTATACTTTTCGACGCGGGGAAGCAAGATTCGATAGAAATATAAAAGGACTATACATTTGGCATTTACATGTACACTTGTATGCTCAAGACAAATTCAATGCTTGTTGTTATATTGCATCATCATAATGTTGATCGCTGCTTATGCCCCAGGATAGAGCTCTACGTCTTCCCTCATCAACAGCGATTCAAGTGACCAGTCCTCTTGACCAACGCCAGCATCCCTGACCGAAATCACACACACACCCAACAAGCGCTCAATCAATGAGAAGCTTGGGCTCCATGGCGCCGTACGACGAAAAGAATTCTTCAAATAGCTTGATCGCAATGGAAATGTCGGCGGTGCCGCCCGTCTCGCGGATGCTGTGCATGCTGAGCTGGGCGTTGCCAACGTCGACGGTGCGCATGCCCAGCAGTGCGGCGAGGCCGGGGCCGATGGTGCTGCCGCAGAGCGAGTCGTTGCGGACGACAAAGAGCTGGAGCGGCACGGCGGCAGCGCGGGCGCAGTCTTGCAGGAGCGCGATGCCCGGCGAGTTGGTGGCGTACTTTTGGCTGGCGTTGATCTTGATGACGGTGCCCTGGTTCATGGCCGGGTGGTGCGCGGCCTCGTACTTGGCGACGTAGTTGGGGTGGACGGCGTGCGCCATGTCGGCCGAGACGAGAAAGGAGCGCGCGAGCGTCTGCTCAAAAGCGGTTGACTCCTCGCCCTCTGCAGACACGTGCTCGTAGCTCTTGTCCGAGTGGGCGTCGCGGCTGCTGCTGCTGTTGCCGGGCAGGACGGCGAGGCGGCGCAGGACGGCGGGCAGCATGTTGGAGTGGGCGCCCTGGGCCGACTTGGAGCCAATCTCCTCGTGGTCAAAGCAGACGGCCATGCGGATGGTGTTGTCGCTGTCGAGCGCGTCCTTGGCCCTGAGCGAGGCGACGAGGCCCTCGATCGAGCAGTATGTCATTTCGAGGTTGTCGAGACGGGGCGCAAAGATAAACTCGTCGTTGAGGCCGCCGATGCAAGCGTCCTGGGTATCGTAGAGCATCATCTCAAAGTCGATGATGGCGTCAATCGAGACGCCGGCCTCGTTGGCAATGACGTCGAGGACGGCGGGGTGGTGGCGGTCGACCATGTCGGCGAGGGGCTGGAACTCATCGTCGCCGTCCTCTTGGGCGCGGCGGCCGCCGTTGGCGGGGGCCTTGTTGAGCTGCTGCTCGGCGAGGGCGGTGATGGGGAGCAGCTCGGTCTCGGTGTTGGGGTCAAAGCTGGACTGGCGATGCAGGTGGATGGCGAGGGTGGGGATGCGGACGAGCGGCCTGTCAACCTTGACGAGCTTGGGCACAATGGAGTCGCCCTGGCGGACGAGGACGCGGCCGGCGAGGCTCAGGTCGCGGTCGAACCACGAGGTCCAGATGCCGCCGCCGTACTTTTCCACGGCAATCTGGTCGTAGCCGACCTGCGACTTCTTGGAGACGGGCTTGAGACGCAGGCAGCACGAGTCGGTGTGCGCGCCGACAACGGAGACGGGGTTGCCCGCGCGCCACTTGTGGCCGACGGCAAAGGCGGCAATCGAGGAGCCGTTGCGGGTGACGTAGTACTTGCCGCCGGGGCGGACAGACGAGGCCCAGGGGTCGCGCTCGCGGATCTTCTCGAAGCCAGCCTTTTCGAGGATCGTGATGGCGGCGGCAACGGCGTGGTACGCTGCGGAGCAGGCGGTCAGCGGCTGAGCACGTGAGGTATGATTGCCAAGTTCGGAAGGGGTTTGGGTGTTTATCTCTGCGCAGATAAAAAACTACATACGAGTCGGCGAGGCGTTGACAAAGTCGACAAAGTCGAGGGCGGCCTTGGGGGGAGCCATGATACAGGCCGAGGTGGAAAAGGCGATGGGAGTTTGGGGAGTCGGTCTGTGGTGGTGGTGGTGGTGGTGGTGGTGGCGGGTGCGGCGCAGCGTCGACAATGGCAATCGGATGAAAGAGAGGGAGGCGAGGCGCAGACGATTCATACAGTCGCCGATGGTGAAGAAGACCGGATGTGAAAAAGGCCGATGGTGAGGAGGACAAGAGAAAAGACCAGTCTTGTGACGGGGAAAAATGCATCGGGCAATGTGTCAGGGAAAATCAGCCTGCCGGCATTTGCATGTCGGTCGGCGCAGGTCCCCCGCTGCTGCGGGGCCGCTATACCCCAGTCTGGCAGGTACGGGAGTACGTACCCGGAGGCCCTGGCGCCGGTATACGCCGCATCGGAGTAGGCTTGTGCACAAGGGAATGCGCTGTGCTTCAATTCGCCCATTGAATTGGATCTGGACAGGGCCGTGGTGGATTGAGCGGTAGGTAGTAGTCCAGGACGATGTGCTCTGACAGCAGTCGAGGCCGCGGTTACACTCTGCACCATTCAGTTTCAATAATTTACTCTTGACAAATTTTCAGTAAGAAATTTGTATCGCAGCTCTAGTAGATTGATGCTGGATGTATTCGAATACATGGATGATATCACTAGTCCATAATAAACACAAATGCTCTTTAGCTCTCGTACAAAGGAAAAAGACACAACCTCGCACTCTAGAATCGGTTGCAGACTCCTCCTTATGCTCCTCCTTGACCACGTCTACTGCCGGTACCCTCCCATCGACATGCCCTCCTCGCTGTCCGAGGGACTGTGCTTGCCGCGCCCCGCCCCGCCGCTCCTGACTGCCGGCTTGTCAAACACCAGGCCCGGGCTGCCAAACATGAGCGCGATGCCCGCCAGCACCACCATGAGGCCCTCGAGCACGATGAACGGCGTCTGCTCGCGAAACAGCCTGCCGGCGTAGCCGTCCTGCAGCTCCGCGACGCGGTACACGCAGCGCGTCAGGATAAAGACGCAGGCGGCCACGAGGCCGCCGAAAAAGGCCAGGCTGCGCCACGCACGCAGCTCGGCGCGCGCGCGGCCGGAGCGCGCCAGACGAATCACGTAGTCGGAAAAGGCGGCCATGAAGAGGGCAATGACAAGGACTTGCAGGATGAGGCCGGCCATGGAGATGTCGACGCCGGTGCGGCGGCCGTCGTGCTGCGTGGTCGAGAGGGCGCCGCCAATGGCCTGCAGGACGAGGCAGACGACGTCAAAGGGGATGAAGATCCAGTAGAAGAGCTGCGGGCGGAAGCGCGAGAGGTCGGCGGCAAAGTAGCGAATCGTCTTGGAGAGGGTGACGTAGATGGACGCGGTGAAGAAGACGGGCGCAATGGTGAGGCAGACTGTGGCGTGTGTAAGTGAAAGTGCAGAAGGAGGGGAAGGAGGTGGAGGAGGGGGAGGGGGAGGAGGTGGAGGAGGAGGAGAAGGAGCAGAAGAAGAGAGAAAACGCACTGATTTGAATCATGAATCCATAATAGGAAAATGGATTATACCACATCATGATGCGGCCCACGTAGCCCAGAATCTCGGCCACGCAGCCGAGCAGCATGCCCGTCATGAAGCCCCAGCTGCGCCAGCGCACGCCAAAGTACGTGTGCACGGCGCCAATGAGGGCAAACAAGACGAGGAAGACGACATTGGCGGCCAGCGACGGACGATAGCCAAACATGGACCATTCGACCGGGCAGTTGTGGAGGTTGCAGGGCGTGTCGGGCCCAAAGAGGTTTTGGGGGCGGTGGCCCATGGAAGCCATACTGTCGACTTTTTGGCCGTTTCTGAATGAGACCTTGCTGGCTGTCCTCGAACGTTTTGACTGATACAAGCACAAAGACTTTTGCCGCTTTTTCTTTCTTTTCGATAAAGAATGTTGTTGAAGAAAAATTGGACCAAAAGAGGCCGTGACGTGGACTCGGAACGGCCGGTACTTGTCAACGGCGCCGGCTCCTGATAGCGGATGGATATGGGCAGATGGCGGAGCAGAAATGGACCCGAGCGGCAAGACTTGACTTTTTTTGTTTAAAAAAAAAGATTTTCTCCACAGAGGAATTGTCAAGATTGTTACCGATGCCTTGAACAGCGTAAAAGATCCATGGGCAGGCACGAGCTATATAGGCTTCGTTGCACGAACGCGAAGCCGTTGCATCATCGCTTCCCTTTTGGCTCCACCGCTTCGGACTCTGACACATTGGTCTCGCGCTGCACCGCCCAACGGCCAACGTTCTAAAGCTCCATGACATCTAGATTAATGGAATCTTTTTTTTTAATCCGGCCCCGTGGCTGCAGGCTCGCAAAAGTAAGCATTAGCGTATGGAATCAAAAATAAACCAAAAAAAAAAAAAAGGAAGTTAGCTCGCTGGTGTTTGCATGGCCCTAAACCAAGTTTTGCATAGCTGTTCGTTCTTGTCAGCCACCGTCTCCAGTCAGTGGGCATGGCAACCCACGCGTCTACATCATTACTGGTGAATTGCAAAAAAAAAATGGTTTAAAAATTATAGTCCAAAGGCTCCACAACCATGTTGTCTGTCTGTTTTTTGTTGCCTTTGCTGGCTGCGAGAAAACAGGGCTCCGCCACCACCTCTCCTCTGCTGGCATTCAGATACGGAAGCGCCAATGTCGATTCGCAGAGCCATGTGCCGGCTTGCCCTACATCGAGGCTAATCATTCGCCATTCACAATAAAGAGGCAGCAGAAGGGGGCTCCGTTGAGCGAGTCCAGAGCTGGATCAAAACTGGCGTGAGGCTCTGCTCCGTTCAGCGAGCTGTCTGATAGAACGCTGTCTGATAGAACGGCCGGAAGGATATAGCGCGGCCCCGCAGCAGACTCCATGACGACGACGGTGACCCAGAAGGATTTTACAAGTCGGAGACATTGCAAGACCCAAGTGCCTTTTTTTTGGAAAGTCGGTCTTACTTTCTTCGTTAGAATTGTTTTGCTCTGTGGTTTTTTTTTTTAAAACAAAAAATCAAAATTGCTGCTTTATTGGGCCAGCATCTGCACCTGACCGACCATGGATGACGTTGGTCGGACGAGGCTGTCGCAACTTTTCAAGACCCCACAGGGCTGCTTGGCTTGCTGTCAGACGAGTCCGAGTCCGAACCTGGGCGCCAGCGGGCATGACGTTGCACCGCCCGACTGCCTTGCCGTCCGCCCACCACGGAACCGGGTTAAGAACCCGCGACCGATTTCCAGCGACGAAAGCTCATCAGCCCTGCTGATTGCGCACATGTGCGCGCGCCGACGTTCTAGAGCCTAGACCAACTCTTGGGACGTGATATGGGGGAGACGAGACGCCTACGCATGCAGGGCTCGCACGGCGTCGGATTAAAGGCCACGATTGCGTGGTGGCCAGAGGCTATGCTCAGCGGGTTCAAGAAGGGAAACATGGGCGCCATGTCAGCACTTGGATCCCATCGGGACACATCTTTGCTGCCAAGAGGCTTGAGGCCGTATGACTTTTGTTCGTAGACACATCATTCGCATTGACGAGCCCGACGACAGCGGACAAGTCGCAAACACGCCCGTCTCGACTGCAAGGGCAGAAGCTGTACCATCTCATCTAGCATGGTACATCACTCACCATTGAGGGTGCATCGCCTGCTCCTTGTCCTGCAAAGAAGCCCTTGCCGGGCATAATCTGTCGTTCGAAAGTTCGGCAAGTGTCGCGTTCTACAGCCCGACAACGTGACTCTGATGAATACGGCTAAACAAGCAGACTAGAATTATAAACCCGTCTGCAAACTATGCTAATTCGCCAATGAATTTCACATAGACTTGTCAGCTTGACCTCCAGAGGAAGAACCCCGCGAAAAGGCCGATTTCGAGGCTGATACGTGCAGCACGACTTGGTGCACCGATGCAGGCGTGACATTCGGCACGACATCACGCCTATGTATACGCACCTGGAAACTCATCAGTTATCAACGCCGAGATGGCCCTACTATGGCATAGCGACACGGATTCCAGAGCCCAAACATGACATCGGTGACGAAAGGGTGGAAAAGTCGCAAGGTACTCGGGCGAGAACCGCCCCCAGCAACTGGCCGCACCAGTTTGTCCATTGCATCTACACGTACCAGATGTCTGACAATGCAAAACTCGTTACTCTGGAGCCGACTTGGTTTACATCTATAACAGAGGTCGCGAGTGTGCTTTGTGTGGCTTGCATTCGCCCGTCCCATCCAAGGACCAAGACAGACTACCATGATGACTTTTACAAGAATGCCAAGAGCTCTCGTAGAGTGGCATGCAAGATTTGATGCAAGCGGCTCATGTAGTTGCACGACGCGGCAAGCTGAAATGACAACTGCGACTTGTCGTCGCTTCCAAGACCAACGCCCTCTGTACAGGTGGCACAGTGACCGCTCGCCGTCTCCAACCCAAGCCTCGAATCGATATTCTTGTCCCAGTTTACTTTCCGACCACGAACTGCATGTGCCCTTGTGGCCTTGTTCTTCCTGCTTCTCGGGAGGAAACCCCCACGTAAAAATAAACAGCGCAAAGGCCGCAACGAGCCCTTGTCCTCGTCCTCGTCACATGTCCATGAGCAAGTGGCAGCCAACCTCGTGCGCGGCAACCATCCAAGACCAGCAGCGACGCCTAGTACATGGATGCAGCCGAAGCCAATCTATGCACAAGAGCCGTTTTCGTGCAATTCTTCACATCGGCTGTTTTCTGACTCGTCGCTATCGGAAGCCGTTTCACCTTGTGAGTGCGAGCACAAAAAACGGGCATCAAGATTTGTTCAAATTACCGCCCACCCGGGAAAAGGGCACAGACGGCGGAAATAACCATAATTATGCGATCCATTAAAAGATCTGGGAAACAGCAAACCCTTATTTTTTTCAAGCTTGAAACAGGTGAAAAAGTATGTGAGCAAAAGCGGCGACCCTGCGTAGACAGCCGCCTCCCCTCACGCTGGTGTGCTTCAACACTTTTTGCTTCCCTTGGCTCCCGTGGCCCTCCCTCCCTAATCGCGGACGGACGGGTAGGGAGGGGCCCAGTGATCAAGGATCAAGGGACCTAGATGGGTACGACCGCCTGTTTCATCGATGCCGGCCGGGAGCGCAAAAGGAAGCAAGCACATGAGAAGAAGCAAATGTCATGATAATAATGGTCGCTTTTGTTGTTGCTCTGTGACCATCACATACGAATGCGCACATCTTTTCGAGCATGCATAAATTTCAACTGCACAAATACTTTACGGGGGTTCCTCGTCTCTAGATTTGCATAAATTCGCGAGCCACGTGAGCAACTTGACAAGCTGCGAGAAAATCGGCAGGTCTGTTTTTTTAGCGCACATGGAGCTAGAAACCGGACGAGCCATGTTCCTGTCAGTATTGGCATATTGGTCTGCGCACACCATGAGAAGCTTTTAAAACGAAACGAAACCTCGCCAGGTGAAAATATCATTCGTCTTCTGACAACTTCGTCTTGTCCAGACGCCTACTCAGTACAACAATTCTTCTCCTCTCTCAACCTGGCCATCGTCGATCATAATTTGTGCATCGTCAGCTCCCACAGTCTCGTATTACTCTTTTGTGCAGAGCCATAACCAAAGTATCCATCACATTGATTTGATTTGATTGGGCGCTGGCGTGGGCACCAAATTTCCGGGGAGGGGGGGGGGCGTGTGCAATTTCCCGTCCATGAGGGGCTCCCTCCGCCTACGCCAATCCCAAAGGGGAAAAGGGCCAGGAACCAGGAACAGGATTTTTTATGCAACAAGGCGACGTCGGCGACTCGGCGGCCCCCCCCCTCACAGGATGGATGGGATGGCTAGGTACTAACAGGGTAGCATTCGGAGGTGAAGCTGTACCTGTACGAATATGCACAGCCTGCTGATTGTCTCGGGGCCGGTGATTTGTTTTCAAGTCACATGTAGGAACAAGGAGATGTTTGCTGGCAAGACAATGGTCCAATGGTGTCGGCAAGCAAAAGAACTCGTCAATATTATTTCGATTTAGCTTTCGCCGCGAGCTTCCGAGTTAAGAATGGTGGACAGTTGTCCAGTAATTCTCCAGTAAGTTTGGTGGTGCTGGCTCGTATCAATCAGCTCATCCACCCATGGCTCACCGAGCAAGGAAGCTTGCACTTTGTGTCCCACGCCCCCTTGTCCTTGTCCAGACTCGACTCTTTTCTCTCTACTACGTACTGATGCGCTTCCAGTTCAGTGTTTCGTTTCGTTTCGCTGCAGCTTCTCGCCCTCCCTGCCTCTGTTCCCCTCGAACTTGGTTTCTCTTGTTCCTTTTCCGAGTCGTGCTGGTCCCGTCCCTTGATGTCTGTTATTTTGAGACTTTTTTTTGTCTTTGCTTCTGCCGCCAGGTTTCCGTCTGCAACAGTCTTGGCTCGGGCTATTCTGGTGTAGTCATCTAGCACAGGCGATCAGATCAGAATCAGATACAGCCCAAAAGAAAAATGTGGAAAGACTTGAAACAATGAACATGTCCAGGAAAGACTCGCTTTCCTGGAAACGTCCCATATACAATTAAGACTTAAAGTACGTCGAAGCCAAGCGCGCCAAAAATGTAATATCCACACTATCCGCGACCAAAACGTTGCCGTAAATGCTTATAGTATTAAAGAAGCCTAGTTAAACCTCTGTACATGTCCAACTGAGAGGCTCCCGAAATATACCAGTCGTGAAAAAATACTGCGAAGACCTTGTTAGGCTTCAACTATGTAAGAGTCGAAAGGAATAATTTAAGCAAGGACGAAAGCAGCGAGACCGGCAGCAGCGGCAAAGATGGCGGAGCCAGCAAGGCTAGCGGCACCAGCGGTCACAGGGGGCTTAGGGCAGTTGGGGCCAGTGCAGCTGAAGATATGTTAGCAACTGTGGTTTTGACATCAAGCACGTGTTTTGCAACTTACGTCTGGTTGCCACCAGCGGGGGGCTGGGGAGCGCCAGTGCCAGCAGGAGGGCAGCTGGGGCCAGTGCAGCCACCGGGGCCGGGCTTGTTGCCAGTAGGGCTGACGGGGTTGCCGGGACCGACGGGGTTGCCAGGGCCGGTAGGGCAAGGAACAGCAATGGTAGAGTACTCGACCGAGGTGAGGACGGTGGTGTAGCTCTTGGTGATGGCAGTGACGGAGTGAGTAGGGCAAGCAGGGGCGATGGTGCTGACGGACGAGGGAGGCTGAGCAGGGCCGGTAGGCTTCTCACCACCGGGAATGGTGACGGTGGCGCTGCCGGAGGGCTTGTTGCCGCCCGTGGGCTGGCCACCACCGGGGAGGGTGGAGTTGTTCCAGTGACCGGGAGTCTGGGTGGCAGGGCCAACGGGGCAGACGGTGGTCGAGACGGAGATGGTCTCGGTGCTGACGACGGTGCTGTGGGCAGGGCAGTCGGTGACGGTGGCGGCGCAGCTGGTGATGGTGTGGACCTTGGTGCTGTAGACGGTGCTGGTGGTGTAAGGCACGGTGTTGGTGATGACCGAGGTGGTCTTGGAGCGGGCCGGGCAGTCAGTGACGGTCTCGGGGCACTGAGTGACGGTGACGTGCTCGGTGACAAAGGCGGTCGAGGTGGGCTCAACGGCGACCTCGGTACCGGCCATGACGGAGGTGGCCAGAACGGCGGCAGCAGCAGCGAAACGCATCTTGATTGATTTGTTTGGGGGGGTTGGTGAATGGAAGGTGGTTAAAGAGTGACTAAAGCGAAGGCTTTGGAAGTGGTGAAAGAATGGACGACCGAAGTCAAAAGCGTACTGCTGTGATTGTGAATGGGCTGTTTGGGCTGAAGAAGAAAGGAAGAAGAGAAAGAAATGGATGGCGAGGAGGGAAGCGGTATTAATAGCCAGCTTGTCGGGGGTGTGCGTCGTGCGCTGTTCTGCTCTCCTTGGGGGGCTTTGTTCTTCATCGCGGACGAGATGGATGTGCGGGTGCGGATTCGGTCTGCCAGTGTGGTTGGTGTCTGTCTGGAGCCCTCCCATCTCGTTAGCAAACCAAGGACAAAAAGGTGATGAGTGTGCTAAACGCACCCCTTGAGCTCCATCTGGGAAATTGCACCGCGTCGGGATGTGCTGAGCGGTTCGACTGGGCGAAATAGAGTCAAGCGCTGCGTGTGTGTGTGTGGGTGTGAGAAAGCATGAGCGTGGAGCTGGGCAGCATGGGGGCAGACTGGGGGGGGGCATGGAGCATGCATGGCCCCATGGCCCATGGTGGACGAGTGGTGGGCAGCCAGGGCAGGTGGAGGGCAAAAGAGGGAACGCGGCGCGCTAATCCAGGGGGGATTCAGTGGACCAAGATGCCCAGCTGTTTGCTCTGGCCCGCTGGGGCTTGCACTGCTCTGCTCCTTCCCTTTTGCCTCTCCAGTGCAGTCTGCTTCACCAGTACTGTCCCTGCCGCCGGACCTGCGAGCTCCCGCTGCACTTCACCGCCCCCAGAGCCCATGTGCCCGTTGATTAGGGGCAACACAGGAGAACACGTCTGCGGGTACTCATCTCTGGCTGCCGGCCCGCGCTGCCCAGTGCCTCGCTGTAATTTCAGCAGCCTGCACTGTACCAGTAGTTACCTAGATGGATGCCCGCAGGCCTGGCAAAGGTAGCATCACCAGCTTCATGGATTCTATTTTCATTGGGCATTTTTTTTTATTCCGGCCTGCCTCATTCTCCTGAATCTCCCCCTCTGTATCCGTCATGATGCCTCCGATCAATCCCAGTTCTAGGCAGTGATGCGCGGCCCATCTCCATCTGGACGTTTATCCCTACTCATCCTGTTCCAACCTAATGTTTTCGTACCGACGTAGTATCCGTACAAGCAGCACGAATAATAATTATGCTCTACCTAGGCTCTCAACCCATCGCTGCGGCCCCAGAAAAAGAACGAGCACTGCCACTGCAAGTCAGCGTCTCCTCCACCTGTCCCTGCCCATCACAACTTAATTTGATTATCCCTTGTGAATTGACATTACGGGAAACAAGCAAGCTCGTTGGTTCAATCATTTCGATTGATTGCCTTTTGGTCCGTCTCTCGAGTCTCTGCCCATGCCTATAGCATTGATGACAACCAGTGCTAATTATAGCTTACATCAACCACAACGGACAGCTACCTAAAGAGCTGCTCAATTCAGTTCTCCATGCTCGCCACGACAACCTAAAATTGCCGATGATCCGTTCAATCTAACCATCGGCTTGCTGCCATGCCTCTCCCAATACTGCAAATAGCTCCAGGCTCTGTAAATAGCTACCTGTGCATAAAAAAGCTGCGGTGCAAAGATCTCTCCCAACAACGTGCACTAGCGCCGCGACAGTCTTGGCCTTGCAATGCTCGACGCCCTGTAAAAATGCGCCATGCCGCCCAGCGTGGCACTGTGTGTGATACCATTCAGACCAATTTTCTGTTTCTGATAATGGGAGATCGCCATTGCCGTCATTGTTCCTCTCCTCGACAGCTGGCATTTATCCGGTTGCCGGTCTGCCGACATTTAAGCTTCTTTTGACGCCTAGCTGGTTACTTGGTGGTTGCCTGAAACGTCGCTGCGATGCTCCGTTTCTGTCCCAAGCTGTCGAGTTGATGATGGCATTGATGCCTACCAGTACAACTTTGGGCTGATGAACGTGACATCACTCAGCAAGCAAAAAGAATCACCACTGCCTCTCAAGTGTCAACCTCTTGGTTGAGCCGTACGGGTAGTTGGAGTCAATGTCTTAGACTGGTCTCACGGTTCGCTTTGCGTCTTACAATGGCATCATGAGACAGCTCACAAAGGGCAGCCTCCTTGTCCACCACTGTGTAAGTAGGGGATCAAGCTCAGCCGACCAACCCCCTCCCCCTCAATGACGACCAATTTGCGTCGAGCAGTAGTTCACTTTCATTTTCGTAAGCAGTCAGGTAATAATCTCTCGCAACTGGCTGCACCATCCAATAGTCGTCGCGCCAGAAACGCCCGTTGAACGACACTGTAGCTACCGACAGCGTATTTACCATGGTGGCCTGTAAGCGCCGTGGCTAGACCCGTCATCTGCCAACCTTTGCTGCAACAGTCACAGTCATGCGACTGCTAATCTGTTTGTTTGCCTTGCATAACAATTTTCCCCACGAGGGCTGGTGCCCATCACATCCTGACCGGCCTCTTCATAAATCTAGGCAAAAGGGGGGGGAGAGACCAAATGCCGCATCATGACTGGCCCGGACCTCCCATGCCGCTAATGCAGGAACAGATCTTTTGCCCACACAATACGAAACGTCGGCGCGCTTTTCCTAGCGGCATAGACTATCACCATGCAAGACTGGGGCGGGGGAGCAACTGCTCCAGCACCGGGCAAGCAAATCAACCAAGAGAGGCAAGAGGTTTGCATCGCTCAGCCACCGACGAACCTTGGCCGAGCACGTTGTCTGCATCAACATTGGATGGACGCTCAGCCGATGGGTTGTCGGCGGTGGATCACTCATGGCCGAACCAAAAGCCAAGTTTTCCAACTACGTTGGTTAGCACTGAGCAGCCAGCCTCTTTGCACGGTCGTGATATGCCTGGGGAGATGTATTCCGCTTCCCATGCCCTCGGCGAGCAAGCAACCCTGTGACTGCCCTGGTGGTCGATGGGCGACTCCAAAAGATTGCAGTAAATAGAGCAATGTGCGGAGAACCTAGCAGCTTGGCATCGGGCAGCTTGTGTGCGAGCAACCAAATTTCTCCTTCTTTTTAATTTCTGTCCTGCCGTGTCCCCTTGATCGCTTCAACAGTTATTTAGCTCTCGCCACCACTATGCTGAATGGGTGGGCAAGGGCCCTCGCCACAGCCTCGAGCCCAGCTCAAATCATTGGCATCTTTGCCAATCCAACGACGAGCGTCAGATTGCTGTTGCCCACAAGAAGCGGTCCAGACCAACGCAAGCCTGGGGGCAAAGGGGGGGCGTGTGGCTCGTCCAATCCCGGCTCGGCGCTGGGATACTGGTCCATGTTTACTCTGGGTGGCCAATAGAAAATGCTACCAGCATGCACTTTTGACCATGGCCGCCGCCACCGCGAGTAATAATAAAGGCGTCCTATTATTATGTTGAACAATGCATCTGCCGGGGTTTCCATAAGACCTACCAGTAAATACCAAACAGTATCGGTGTAGTTACAGCCCTGCGCCCCCAGCTAGCACTTACTCTGTCGCTGTACTGGTAAATTGTGCCACGTTACAGCGCCTATTGACAGCTGGACGTTGTAATAAAAAAGAGTGACGGCTGCGAGATGAGACTGCTCAACCGAGACACCACTTCAATCAAACTGTCCCAATTTCGGAACACCGCTCGAGCCAATCGTCTTACCCGCCACCGAGCATCTCTCAATGTGGCCCCGACCTTCTTTTCTTAAAATGATTCTTTCAGTCAGTGTTCGGAAATTTACCTTCGGCGGTTTAGTGAGATTAGCTCGAAGAAAAGCGTACAACCCCCTTTCCCCGAGATCAAATTAGTGCTCTGACTAGTCGCGGGCGCTGTAGAAAGCCCACGCCGTACAGCCCAGAAGCTTAGTGGCAAACCTGTCAGCGAAACACGTTCTGACGCGTTGTAGTCGCGTAAAGTCCTTTTTTCTACCAAGTAAGGGGGTGTCAATTCAGGTTCCCAATTGACTCTTCGCCATGTACTGTGGGATCGTACCCGTTATACATGTGTAAATGTCAGTCGGAATGAACCTCCATGTCGTGCACATATGTAGGCAGCCACAACCTTGGAGGTGACAAATGGTCGTGCCCGCTTCTCCAGGCATTCGGATTCCAAACTATTGCAGCCAAATATGTTGCCGTGTCGAAGCGAGCTTCCACAACGTCTTTCTCTGCTTCTGCTACACAAAGGACAAAAAACGGTATGCTGTACCCGTCCGCAGTACCGGTATCGAGGCGAGCTGGCTGGCATCCTTCAACCGTCCTCGTAGCGCCACTACGGAAACGTGGATCTGAGACCCAATGGCCGCGCCAAAGACACTTCCTCTTCGGCGCTTCAAAGAGGCCCGTTGGCATACTCTCAAAGCGGCACCAAAGCCATTGCCATTCCGCCACCCGTGTTCCCGGCCCGGGGTCTTTTGTGTCCTCGGCCCTGCCATGTGGACCCCCTTGCCCGGCTGCTCCGTCCTTTGATTCCTCGTCCGCGGGTGCTTCGAGCCCTGCTTTGCTGCTTGTCCACTTGGATTTACTGGTATTGGGAACAAGCCTTTTCACCAGTTGCCAGTTGAGGAGCCCGTCGAGGGACAGGTTCCACCGGCAAACTTGGGCGACGGCGCGGGTGTCCGGGGGGCCCCCCTTGCGGTTTTCGAGGTTGTTGGTCCACCAAACGACATCGATAGCCCGGCAGCCCCTTTCCATGTTCAGATCACTTTCCTGATTTCACTCTAGCCTTCTTATTTCCACGTTCGTATTTTTGCCACTATTGCAATTGAGTGGCTCGCGCGGCGCACGGGGGCCTGCCTGGTCGGTAAGTCCATGGCCGCTCCTTTTCCTTTGATCGCTTGTCGAATAGGTAATATCTCCGTTGTCGCGAGACTTCCTAACTCGCCCTTTGGCCATTGCTCTATTTCCATTTTTTCTCCATATCTGTGCAGAGCCCGCATATTCCGAGCTTCACCGCGACTTCTGGATCGGCTCTACCAATATCCACAACCGGAGCCCACGGGTGACATGTAACGTGTGCGGTGGCACAGTTTGTATTACAAACTATTAGTAGGTACTCCATTCGGCTCGTGTCACCGACATTTCTCGTTTCTCCAAGATGGTTGCCCTTTGTGTTATTTTTGTTCCATTGCAATTTTCGGCGTTCGGCTGTCGCTTCGATAAAGCTTGTTTCTGTCCTGTATCACATTGGAGGCTCCGAGGCAACCCTGTTCTGCTGAGCTTCCTGTTCGGCTTTCTGGAGACGTTTTTTTTATCCTTGCGCACCGTATGTGGTACAGCTTTCCCCTCTGTCATTCCAGCACGGTTATGTTCGTTTCCTTGACCTTTTTTCTTTCTTTTCTTGGCATCTTCACGCGGTCCGCGCGATTCTGCGAATTCGTCGGCGCCACATCATCTTCATCGCGTCGGGCACATGCCAGTCGCTATCCAAACTCTCGAGGCACAGACGCGTTATAGGCAGTGCCGTCCGTCGTTGTTCTGGCCATGCTGTTTTCTGGATTGGCTGATCTCTTTTTGTTTTCTGACCCTGGCCTTCCGGCACGAGACGAACCAGTCGATGAGCGCTCCACGGGCACGCGTCGCATTCCAGACGACGTTTCAGCCTTGACACACCGGGGGCGTATAACACTGCGGCACGGAACCACCGAAGAACCTGTCCTCTATTTATTGTCATCGTACCATCGAAGATGACATCTAAGATGACATCTGAGATGTGTCTCGAAACAAGACAAGGCGGGCGGAAACGATTGTTTGGTTAGCCTCCACACGCGTCTAGCTTGACCAGCTGACGCCATGGCTGTATTTTCAGCTCGGGCGAGCGAACGAGGTTTTTTTCGACGGCAGGACGTAACAATATTTGGGTTGGAATCAAGATGTATTGGACCAGTCGATACCATGGCATATGGCCCGGTTCCACCGTATGACTGCGCTACGGTGCTGCTGCAAAGTGCATCGTCACACGTCAGGGGCCTGTGGTTAATGCTCTTTCGATGCTGTGGCTCGTCGGCTCAGCAGTAGGCATGTTGCACCGTGGCACGGTATCTGTTGGTGTGCTCAGGCGCGTATGTCTTGGGACGTATGCCATGACCTCTATTCTATGCTCAGTGACACCCGTGTGCTGTGCTGTTACCCCTGTGACGGCCGTATTTTGCGATGGGTTTCGTAGGAGTAATGGTAGCTCGTTCACTACAGTGATGAGGTCATTGGGGCAGGACTGTGTAGGGTGAAGCGCGCCAATGTAGGTGTCTCGAGTCGAGGTAGGATGTCGCGGAAGCGCTTCCGGCATCCAGTTAGCTCAGATGTGGTCTTTTCGTGCCGTACGCTACCCGGTAGCCAGGTCTTATAACTCATGCTTCGGTTTCGAGCTTTCGTATCTGCAGTTCGGTCGTCTGCTAGGGTTATGCTGTTCGAATAGATCTCCTGGAAACGATTGCGTCCGTGTTTTCTATCATTTCACCGGCCTCTGATCTGCAGTTGTGCGGGGTGCGACGTTTGTTTGTTGATTTCACATTTGCAGTCGATGGAGAGCAAAAGTAGGCAGCACGCGGGTGGCGGCACCTTGAGAGCAATTGGGCACTGACACGACAGACTGCGTGTCTGAATATTTGTATATACACATAATGAGTAAGTAGACACTAAATATACACACACAAGATATATGCTTAGAGAAAAACTGCTGTGTAGAAAACACAATCACTGGCTTGACCAATTATCATAGAGGTAGCTAAACAGTGCAGACTACTAGCGCACAGTACTCGCGAAGCATGTGGACGGCACCCGCCACAGCATAGAGCTAAAGCCACAGGAGCTCAGGCAGACATGCCCCAGCCACAGGCAGCCAAGCCTACGAGCTTAACCCCCACATTGGCACGAGACTGGCACCGACTTTTGGGAAATGGACGCACAACGCTCCCGCATCCCATCACCAGATACACCGGCTGCACAATCAATACTGCCACCCTAACTCTCCCGCACCGCCATCACCGACCCCAGACTGCCGTAGTACCGCTTCGAATATCCTGCCTCTGCCTGGCCCGACACTCTCCCTCACCCGTGTCCGTCTTCCCAGGCATGCATCCGCGGTAGTCGTCCCCCTCCTCAAATTTCGAAACCCGCCACATTGTCTACTACCATGTTGTATGCTCCATGCCCAACGCTGCCACAGTTATAGCAGCCCTCCGCCAAAAGTATTGCACCAGTCCTTATCAAAAGCATAGCCCGGAAATTTAAATACAATATTGAATTGCGCACGCCTTCTTTTTCATCCTTTTTTCCAAGCCATGGAGGCCCAGGTATGACACCACAAAGCACATTTTTCCCCTCGTGCCCCGCCGCTGCGACCGGCACCTGCAGCGTCATTGCCGCCAACACCTGTCACTATGCACGCAGAGGAGCTTCCCTCGAGCTGCAGCTAACATGCTTCTGCAACACAGATCGAAAATGTCGTCGATATCTTGTCGAGCCCCAGATCCGACCAGTCCCTCCAGGGGCAGGCTCTGGAGTACCTAGGCCAGGTGCGATCCGACCCGCAAGCATGGCAGGCCTGCACCAACCTATATGTTCGAACATCGCCCCGAGCTTCTGACCTTGCCCGCATGACGTGCCTTGAAATCATCAACTATGCTGTCTACAACCACGGTCTCGATGCAGACAGTCTCAGCTACCTTAAGCAGGCCTTGCTCGAATACGTTCGCCAAACCTACGGCCCCGATGCGCAGAACGAAACCGACCAGCCTCACATCCAGAACAAGCTCACTCAGACCTTGACGTACTTGTTTGTATTCCTCTATCAGAATGGATGGCAATCCTTCCTCGAGGACTTCCTTGCCCTCACTGGCATCGCCAACAACGTCAACAATGTCAACGGCACGCTGTTCTATCTCCGCATCTTGTCCTCTATTCATGACGAGATAGCCGACATGCTCCTATCTCGCCAGAACAACGAGTCCAAGCGCAACACGGAGCTCAAAGATCAGCTGAGAGCACAGGATATGCATCGCGTTGCCGAGTCCTGGAAGCAGCTTCTCGCCCGGTACAGTGACAACGACGCCGTCGTCGAAATGGTACTCAGAGTTATTGGCAAGTGGGCCAGCTGGATGGATATTTCCCTCATCGTCAGCCAAGACATGCTTAGCCTGATTCTACCTGTCGTTGGTCGCAACAACAACGAAGGACGAAGTGACAAGGTCCGTGATGTTGCGATTGAGACTCTTACAGAAATTTGCGGCAAAAAGATGCGCTCCGCCGATAAAATGGAGATGATATCCTTCCTCAACCTCCAGAATATTGTTAGCCAGCTAGTTGCCATGCCCTTGCTGAGCGATTATCGTGGGACTCCCCAATATGACACAGATCTCGCCGAAGTCGTCGCCAAGCTTGTCAATAGTGTGGTTTCTGATATCATCCGAGCGCTCGACGATTCCCAGATCAACGACGATACCCGATCTCGTGCTAAACAGCATCTCAACGACTTCCTTCCGCTACTTCTCCGATTCTTCTCCGACGAATACGACGAAATCTGCTCTACCGTGATACCTGCACTCACCGACCTCCTCACCTTCCTTCGCAAGCTTGGACAGCTCCCCGAAGAGTATAACAACATGCTTGCCCCCATTCTTGATGCCATCATTCGTAAGATGCGATACGACGAAACTTCGTCCTGGGGCAACGAAGACGAGCAGACAGACGAGGCCGAGTTTCAAGAACTCCGAAAGAAGCTACAGAACTTGCAAAAAACCATTGCGGCCATCAACCAACCACTCTACATGGATATTCTAAGCAACCTGGTCGCCACAACCTTCCAGACCCTCGACCAGAGAGGATCAGAGGTGGACTGGAGAGATTTGGATCTGGCTTTGCATGAAATGTATCTCTTTGGTGAACTTGCGTTGCCAAATCATGGTCCTGGTACCAAGAACCAGCCCTCTACCGAGGCTTCTGAGCGTCTGGTGGTTATGGTTACGAAAATGGTCGAGTCTGGTACGTTTGGTATCGACAATAAGCGATCTATTTACTAAGCAGCTATAGGCATTGCAAGCTTCTCGCACCCGGCCATTTTGCTCCAGTACATGGAGATTTGCGTCCGATACAGCGCCGTGTTTGATACCAACTCACAGTTCATTCCTGCGGTCCTTGAAAATTTTGTTCGACTAGTGCACCACGAACATGTACGGCTCAAAACTCGCTCGTGGTATCTCTTCCACCGTTTCATTAAGCAACTTCGCGGGCGGGTTGGCAACGTCGCCGAAACAGTCATTCAGGCTATTGGAGACCTTCTGCCGATCAAGGCCGAGGTTCCGGGCGAAGACGCGGATGACGACATGTCCTCGGACGAATCTGACCACTCTGCCGATGCGCTCTTTACCAGCCAACTGTATCTCTTCGAGGCCATAGGGTGTATCTCGTCTACATCCAGCACTCCCGTCGATAAACAGGCTCTTTACGTCAGATCAGTGATGGAGCCTCTATTCCAAGACATGGAGGTGCACCTGCCCCGTGCCAAGTCTGGTGATGCCCAGGCCAATCTTCAAATCCATCACATCGTCATGGCTCTGGGTACGCTTGCCCACGGCTTCTCCGACTGGACGCCCGGGTCAACAAGTAAAGAGCACACTCCGCCAGACAAACTGGTAGCAGCCGAGTTTTCACGGGCTGCAGAGGCCATCCTTATCGCACTGAGCCAGCTCAATTCGTCCAGCGAAATTAGAACAGCCTGCCGTTCGGCATTCTCGAAGCTTCTGGGTGTCCTTGGCGCTGCTGTTCTTCCACAACTTCCTCAATGGATCGATGGTCTGCTCTCGCAAAGCTCGTCCAAGGATGAGATGGCAATGTTCTTGCGTCTACTCGACCAAGTCGTGTTCGGCTTCAAGGCGGAGATTTACGATGTCCTAAATATCTTACTGACGCCTCTGCTCCAAAGGATTTTTGCTGGACTGACTGAGCCGATCCACGGAACAGACGACGAGATCCAGCTTGCCGAACTTCGCCGCGAATACCTTTCCTTCATCCAGATCATTCTCAACAATGGACTTGAGGGGGTTTTGATTAGTGAAGCTAATCAAGGTTACTTTGAGTCTCTGATATCTTCCGTTATTGAGCTTGGAAAGACTTTGGAAGGGAACCTGGGTCCTTCTCGACTGGCATTCAATATCCTAATCCGCATCTCCTCCATCTGGGGCGGCCCTGACGTGGCTACAATCTCGCAAAACCCCACGGCGCCGACCGGCTCTGCCAGTCCCATCATTCCTGGTTTCGACCTATTCATGATTGATCGTTTCCACACCGCATGCTGGGAGGTGCTGCGCAATCCCAACTTTCGCCCCGGGCAGGACGCCCAGACAAGGCAGATTCTGGTGGAGATGGCTGGCCTAGAGCAGGTGATCTACACCAAGACTGGCGACGCTTTTATCCAGAATCTACAGAATGGAGTCTTTCCTAGCCTTGGTATCAATGGAGACGAGTTCTTGCGGTCACTTACTACGTCGACCGACAAGAAGCAGTTTCCTTCCTACCTTCAGGGCTTGCTCAAGAGTCGCCAATAGTGGCACCATTTACGATGCAGAGATACTCCACGAGGGCCCAAGACACAACAGAAATTTTTTTGAGGGGCAAGATTTGACAAGAAAAAAGCAGACTTTGACCTGATGGCGATTGGCATGGTGGCAATGGATATTTACCGGGAATGGCAGACATATTTACTGAACGAACTGTAATCATTGGAGTTGCGGGAAGGACTAAAAATGAACATAGAACAATTCAAAGACATAAAACAATACCCCCAAGAGTTTTTTTTTCTTCAAAATATGGACCTCGCTCTCTAACTTGCGCTGGATTGATAGTGCACGCTGGATGTGGCCGTGCTTGCTTTGGACGGAACGAGAGACTGATTCGCTGTTTAGCTAGAAGTAAAGAAAGGGTTGCATGTAATCTTCTTCTACTGATGTTCATTTTCTGTACTTTGCTTGCCTATTTTAATTCACAGTAATAGATGGCGACCAGGCACGTTTTTCGTCTCTTTCTTGCTTGGCCATCTCCACCGCAGGATGCCTTGGGAGAGGACGTACCGGGTTCAGGCACTGTTTGTGTGCGTGCAGAGATTTTATATAGTATAACATTACGTTAGGAGGAGGTATGGCAGGTGGCGGAGGGAAAGGCGATGTCATGTCCCAGCATTGGCTGCAGGACGATGCTGAATACGCGCGCCTTGGTCCTTGAGGCCCAGATTAGTTGCCTAGAGGCGCGGCTGCTATATTTACACTGTGATCAGGGGACTCTGTGCCGATGGCCGTGCCCGGCAGACTACTGGGATCTACTGAAAGAGGAATTGACTCAATCTGGGGAGGGCTAGAGTTGCTGTCTTCCGGCAGGCATCCTCGTCGCCATGAGCAGAGGCTCTAGACTGGTAAGCGACGGAGAAACTGGAGGATGCATTGCAAGTGGTGTCTAAGATTGAAGCGGCTGGAAGCACATGGAATATTGTAGACTGCAGTAAAGGAAGAACTGAATTTTAGGCAATTTGGAGGGCCGAGGCGGGAAGTCGTGGCAGTCACATGCACCTTCCCCAGTTGTAGGATGCACTGTCTTCTGCCTGGGAACTGGTTACGTATACATCAATTGTCTGTGAAATTGGCATCAATTGCACTCGAAATTTTCTCTTAATTGCATTGAACATCATACAGCATACATTTCTCACCAAAGACTTCTGCTGCGTGCTATGCCATTGTGCCGGTTTGCTTCATCTCGACATCACTCCGTCAACCATGTGGTACCCATGCGGTCGCCCACATGCCCAGAGGAAACTGTCCAAGGGAATTTAATAAAGTTTCAAACACTGAATTGACTACATTCATTTGTCTTTGTCACCAATTGGCTCAATGACTGCCCAAAATACACCTCTTCAGCTCTCGGCCCGGACGCGTACGCCTCTTGAGCAGAGTTTTACTGCCTACGTGATTGTAGCCATCGTGAGCGTCAGCCTGTCAGGCAGTCGTCATGACAACCGAATGACAGAGGCGCTGATTAAGTTCTTTTGAAGAATGGGTCTTGCAAAGTTGAGGCTTGAACTATGTTTGTCTGCTGCGTTCCTGCATTTCTCGTACGACAGGAAGCTCGAGGGTGAAGTGCTCCTCCTTGGTGCTTAAACTTGACAGGTAATAAGCTCAATGGGCATCAAAACTCATTTCAAAGGAAGGTGAATTAGAGGGAGGTACAAAAAACCCCTACAGCTACGTAGTGAGAGATTCTCAAAGCATGTGAGCCGGGCGGAATGGTGACGCACAAGCAAACAAGCATGTAAGCCACAGTGAAAAAGTTAGCAGCAACGCCACGATTCTGCCCGCGAAAAAATGCCAGCATGCACTCGGAGCAGCAATTGAGAAAGACTGAACGCAATGCCTCTATCCCCCCTGTCAATGGTCGATTGAATGCTGATTGCAAATTAATTGATCTGGCAATGGCTAGGAATCTCTCTTGAACAATGCTGGGATAACTAGGCACTAGAAGCCGTTGGTTGTCCTCGTAGCTAGCGTAACGCACCAACGACAGTCCTTCAGGGTCTTTGGCAGGAATTCTGCACACAGGACTCGAAAGGACAAAAAAAAAGCAGACAGGAAAGATTTTCTCTCGGGAACTCTAATGACGAGATCACATTCTCCGTAGTCACACAATTGGTAGCCAGCATGGCTCTGAGTTCCAGGCCCTTCTGGGTGGTGGCTGCAGGAACGTACCTGCCATATGACCTCAGTCTCTGCCCTTCCGCTACTTGAGTACTTGCTGCCCGCAAGAGATGGACGAGATTTACAGTCAGAAGCGTAGCATGCTATTTTCAGAGTCCAGTCGTGCTTCTGTCCCGCTTCACCAAAGCGACTTCCTTTTACATTAACTCTCGGCATCGGGTCTGGAAGGCCATCTTGCCTGCTGCAGGCACGAAAGGTTGTACTGTGTAGCTATTGCCGGATGCAGAGATTTCATGGGTTTCCAGACCATGATGGATGTCTATTCTAGCCCTCTCATGGATCATGGCATGACTACGTTGCAAGCCACGAAGGAGGCAGTGCGCTCTTCACCTATTCCATTACATTCTGTTGGAGACTGGGAATGTGCCACACCTTTAAGCTTTGAGTCTAGTTTTTCTCAATGTACAAGTCCCGAGAAATGCTCCCCTGTTGTATAGAGGGAGATGGAAATTGGATGAAGCATTCGCAACCAACACAGGTAGCAGCTGTTGGTTTCGACCAATATAGACGGGATCTTGCATGCAACTCGGCCGTATTTCTACCTACCTGTACTTTTTTATCCCGTGTTTCTTACTATTCTGGTTGAATTGCAATGGCAATTGCATTCAATCCCAATTGGACAATTGAGACCTGGTGGTACCTAAAGTATCTTTGAAAAGTTTGTTGGGGCCAGTCGCCCGAGCAATGCGCCTCCGCCCTTTGCGCCCCCATTTGGCTGAAATTTTGCTTGAAGAGTCACAACGAAGTTTTACTTTTGCCCCAGAAGAATCTTTTTCAAAGACGAAGTACCTATGTACTATTGTTATATAGGGACTGTCTTCCCCGTCCTCCTTCTCCTCTTTCTTCTATATCCCCATACACACACATCACAGACAAACAACGTCAGTAAGATACACAGACATCAAGAACCCCTCCTCCTTCTCCTCTTTCTTCTATATCCCCATACACAGACATCAAGAACCCCTCCTCCTTCTCCTCTTTCTTCTATATCCCCATACACAGACATCAAGAACTCACAAGAAGCAACATGAATCAATATAACTTCAACCAGACCATGTATCCTTACATGGAGCAGCAGCAGCAACTGCCACAACTGCAACAACAACAACAGCAGCTGCAACAACAGCAGCAGCAACAACAGCACCAGCACCAACAGCAGCAGCAACTGCAACAGCTGCATCAACAGCAGCTGCTGCCCCAAGAGCAGCTGCCACAACAGCAGCTGTCCCAAGAGCAGCTGTCCCGCCAGCAGCAGCTACAACAGCTGCAACAGCAGAAGGCTTTTATTATGGGACAGATACAAGAGCTGCAACAAGAGCAACAGCAGCAACAACAGCAGCAACAGCAGCAGCTGCAACCCAATGGGTCCATCCCATTTGAGGGGTTCAACCCAAACGGGTTCAACCCAAATGGCTTCGTGCCTAATGGCTCCATGCCACAGCCTGAGGGGGCACCTATGTTTACGCCCCCTTACACTCCCTTTTATATGTCCGCTCCCGCTCCCGTTCCCGCTCCCGCTCCCGCTCCCGCGGGCGCCCCTGCCGCCCCTGCCGCCCCTGCCGCCCCTGCTCACCTCGCCGCGCCTCATCAGCGCAGGGGCGGGCCTCATCAGCGAAGGCGCGGTGGCCGCCGCGAGCCGGAGCGCACAGTGGAGGAGTGGACTGCCGAGATTGCCCGTCTTCAGGCTATGGGCCAAAGCTTACCTCGAGAGCCTGAGCAACAAAACGCCAACATAAACGTGCTGGTGAGAATCAGCAATGATATCATAAGGGCCCGAAATGCCTTGAACAAGGTCGCGAAGAGGAACAATTATAAAGAATTGTGCCTGCAAGACGCAGCCAGGCGGGCGGGCCGCCAGACGAGCCCCGTTTCCGAGTCTGCCGCAAGCAACGCTCCGGCAGGAGCTGAGCCTGTTGCTCCTGCTCCTGCCACTGAGGAGCTTGCAGCTCCCCAGGCTGTGGCCGCCGCAGTGACCCCGGCGGCCACTCTTGAGCCTTCAGTGCGCGCTGCCTCTGTTGTCTTGCTGGCCACACCCCTTAGCAGCGGCAGCAGCGATAACGGCAGCAGCAGCAACAACAGCTGCAACAACGGTGTCAGCAACAACAGCTGCAACAACGGTGTCAGCAGCAACAGCAGCTACAACAGCAGCTGCAGCACAGGCTCTCTTCGAGTCACTCCTCCTCCTGGCTTCAACCCTCTCGCCAGGAGTCCTGCTCCCATCCCTGCTCCTGCCCCTGTCCCGGAGCCTAGCCAGCTCCCGGCTGCCCAGGAGGCAGAGGATGGAGTTGACAATGATCCTGGCTTTAACTGGGAAGCCTTTATCAATTACGATGGTGCTTTGCTCGGTGAGGATGAAACCATCCCAGAGTCTTCTCAAGAAGAGGTTCTGGCCGCCGCTGGCGCTGCTGGCGCTGCTGGCGCTGCTGACGCCGCTGAATTGGTCAACGACGCTGGCACCATCCTAGACTACTCTCAGCAAGAGGCCCTGGCCGCCGCTGACTTGGCCAACAACCCTGCCATCGACCCAGATCACTTTGATTATGAGATGGCTTGGGATCGCCTTACCAAATATCTGGAGACTGGCGTTGAAGATTGATTGCATCTTCCTGCTTCAGTTGACCTTTCTTCTTTTTACTTTTCTCCTTTGCTTTTCTCCTTTGCTTTTATCCTTTGCTTTTTTCTTTGCCTTATTCCTTTTTCTGTCACAATACCCTTGTATTATTATCTTGTGCCAATGGCAATCGACCGGTATTGCAGCGTTTCTCTTGTTTACTTTAGATTGCTTTCCTAAATCAAAAAAATATAAAAAAACTTAAATAAAAGATTGTCTCATCATCGTGTGACTTTATAATAGTGCAATGTACTGTCGTTGCATCGTAGACACACGCATCCAAAAAAATCATGCTTCCTCGTAGTAATGATATTAGCGATAGAACTATACTGAATAAAAGTAGTAGATATAAGAGTTAAGAGGTTCTACTTGTTCCTTTCTTTTTTACCCGCCCCTCCGATGTGACCGAATTGAGTAGAAGAAATGAGAAAATTCCAGTTGACTACTACGTTTGATGCTATCATGACGAGGGAAACGAGCCACGGCTTCCTTGCCCCCCCCCCCCAAAAAAAAACACAGAATAAAATGTACAAGATCAGCGGCCAGAGCCTGTTGGTATTTGGCCTGCTGTTGCGTTGCTAAACAAAAGACAGGAAAATAGCGCAGATAGCGTAGAAGCAGGGGAAAGGGTAACAAGCAAGCCACGACACCGACAAGAGGGATGCCAAGTTAGACGATGTAGCCGCCTGCAGCAACGTTGCGCCAGCTACGCACGCCGCTCGATTCTTCCAGCTCCACGCACCACCAGAGCACCTCCTTGGCCTTGTCGGCCTGTCCGCTCTCCTCATAGGCGCGCGCGAGCGCGAACCACGCTTCCGACGAGTCCCAGGCCGCGCCCAGTCTTGTCAGCCCAGAGAGGAGCGTGTAGGCGCGATCGCGAGCCGCAAGACGGTCGGACAGTGGCAGGCTTGTCGTCTTGTACGGTGCCGGAAGGCTGTCGCTGCTGTCTTGGGCGCGGCTGAAGACGGCGGTCGGCTGGATACCCGGCGCCAGAGCCGGTTCGTCGTCGTCGATGGCGGCTGACGGCCCCAAGCCGAGCGCGAGGAAGGGCAGGGTGCTCGCGCCTGTAGAGGCGGTCTTGCGGCTGTGCTCGTAGAGAGCAACGCTAGCCGGGTCAGACGCAATCTCGCTGTTCGCTAGTGCTGGAATGGCGGGTTCGGGTAGCAGAGTCTCGCTGTAGATGTCAAGAAGAATATTCGACAGGCCAATAGTTGCGGCGGGGTGGTCCGGGCAATGTGTGAGAGCGTTCTCGAATTCGGCTCTGGCCTCAAAGGGTCTGCCTCTGGCGAGGGAGAGTGCACCAAGCTGTACAGTGTAAGTTAATTGCGAAGGATAATAAAATAAAAAAAAGCGTCTCAACATACCTCTGAGAAGACATCGCCCCACAGAGCCTCGATGCTCTTCTTTTCTGCCCAGAGAGTGGACTTTGCGGCCCCAGTGACTGAGGGATCGCGCGTCGCCTCAGTTTCCAAGCCCTGCACTAGTTTTTGAGCCTCTGCAATGGCAGCTTTGCACTCGTCCAGCATATTTGCTCGGCGGTAAAAGCCTGCAATCATCGTCCAGACCTTGACCAGGATAGCTATGCGCCTGGCCCGCTCTTTGTCCTTGGAAAACTGCACTAGCGGCAGCAGATGTGATGGCACGTGTGTCATTTCCAGTGTAAGATCCGAAAACTCGGTGCCTTTCGACATGATGGAGCCACGAGAAGTGATTGACGAAACCGTCTTCTCGCGAGTGAGAAGCGAAGAGGCCAGGGCGACCGGTGGGCCTCTTGGCGCATCGGCTTGGCTACCTTCAGAGCTGGGCATGAAGAAGGGCTCGGTATCGATATGGCTGCTTTGATGAGGCAGAGTGCCATTGGTGGAGGTCTGTCCTCTAGTCTGGCTACGATTTCTCTTCTTGAGACTGTTGCGTCGGGGAGGATCTCCTGGGCCAGTGATGGCGCGGCGGGAGGTCGGTGGTCGCGGCGTCTCATCTGTCACTTGGATGGAGGGCGCCACCGTCTGAGACGTGGGCGGCCTGATAGGGAGTGCAGCTCCCCTGTCGCTCGGATTCTCGTCCGACTGTCTTGACAGCGCCCCCGATTTCTCCTTGGAACTGAAGATACTGCCACGCAAGCTGTTGCGGCCTGACCCGATCTTGGAACTCGCATCAGAGCGCAATTGCGCAGCTGGCGGGTTTGAAACGTTGCCGAATAGACGAGTAAACAGTGTCAGAAGCTCGTAGCTAGCATTGACCGCTGCGTTAGGTCCATCTTGCAGTTCAACGAGGGCCAGTTGCGTCATCTTCACTTCGAGCAACTCCTCCTTCTCCGAGTCATCCATCTCATCCACCAATCCTCCCTGCACCTCTGTTGAGACACTCTTGTCTTCTGCATCACTGAGATGCTCGCTCTTGAAGCCTTCCGTCTTGCCAAAGAGGAGAGAAGGGTCCTTGAATTGCTCAACAGCGCCATCGCAAGCTCTACTGGCCATGCCATAGTCCTGACGAGCGCTGAGCAAAAGGGCGAGAAGATGCCACATAGGAATCAGCGATCTCTCTTGCCAATAAGGACCGCTGTAGAGTTCATCGTTGATGTCATTTTCATCACGCTTGGCAGACATGAGCGTGGAACGGATAATTTCGACGGCGGTAGAAAGCTCTTTTCGTTCAGCAAAGAGCACGCCGAGAGCAAAAATGCTGCGTGTATCTTTTGAGCGGCCATATTCGGAAGAGAGAGACTTGCGCAGGCATCGAATAGCCTTGGACTGAATCTCGGCCCGGGACGCTGCTTCATAGGTTGAGCGAGACCAGTGGGCATGAGACAGACCGATGGACTGCCAAGAGAGAGCGATGACGCGTGGCGGAACATAGCTACTGGATTCGCCAGCAGGCTGGTTCTGCGTCAGCCTGGCAAGCCAATCCTCGAGCTCAGCACCGAGACGGCGAGCTTTTTCCGCAGACTTGTGGTGACCGTAGAGACAAAGCGTCATGATGGCTTGGGACATGGTTTCCAAGACCGTGGCATCGCTGTCCAAGCTAGGCTCCGGAATGCCGGTCTTGGCGATTCGGGCTTTGCCTTTGCCGACGATTTCGAGATATGAGTCTAGAGCCTTGAATGCAAGATCGAACTCGGCAACGGAAATGTGAACGGTGAAGAGTGATCGGAGAATGAGTGTCGAGTGGTAAGTTTTGGCTGCGGCACTGTACAAGGTGTCGAGGACGCCGCGGCTGATGCCTGCGCGGCCAGCCTGGCCCAGGTCCTTTTCGCTCCAGCCACGACCACAGAGAATGGCCCAATTGTCCATGACCTGCTTGATGAACATTTCCACCTCGGTGCGATGCTCATCGGCTCGGGGAAAGGTCGTCTCGGATAGGAGGAGCTTTTCGTAGGAAGCCTCTACACGCTTGAGCTCCATTCGCAACTGGGTACGAGCAGGCGTTTCGGCAGAGACATTGCCAAAGTTGGCCGGAGGGAATGCGTCGTCGTTGAGGAGGTGTTTGGACAGCCCCTGGTAGTATTCGCTCCATATTGCGCGTCGAGGGACAGACGTGGCAGAGCCCTTGAAACCAAAGCCGCCTGTGACGGGCGCGGCCATGGCCTCCCAGTATCGAGCCCAGGCGCGGAAGCAGGAAATGGAAATTTGCTGGTCGAACGTGGCGTTTCCTTGACGAATCGATTCACTAGTCAAGACGCAGTATTCAGTCAGGTAGAGCTCTGACCAGTACTTGAGCTGGGAGTGAACAGGCTGGCCGCCCCAGACGCGATTGAGCGAGGGCAGGCCGGACTGGAAGGCGGCAAGAGCTGATTGGCGCTGGTTGTGGCGCATGAGGCAATTGGCTCTGAGGTAGGCAGACTTCATGGCGCAGACGTTGGTCCACTCGGTCAGGGACTCGCGGTCGTCCTGACCAGCTTCGGCGAGGCCACTGGGCAGATGGTCGAGAGCGAGGGTGTACTCGGTAACGACCCAATACATCCAGCCGACGCAGACGCGCGCCTGGAAGACATCCTGCCTGTTGATCGTTTCGCCCTCAATCGCAGCGCGTAGCTTGGGTATCGTGGCCTCGACGTTGAGCTTCTCGACAATGGCGGCTACCGAGGGACGCTCGGCGCCGGTAGTGGCGCTGGAGATGGCACATTCGGTTTCGGCGGTCAGGGTGAGGCCTGGGGAGGAGGAGATTAGCAAGAGTCGGCGCAGTCAATTGAAGAACTTCTCGTAGCCTACATTCTCGTTGGGGAGCATGCTTGCGCACTTTGCGGACGAGCTCGGGAACGGAAGCCCAGTCGCCTCGACAGCGGGCACTGTCGAGCTGCTCAATGTAGTTGGCGGCTTTAGTCTGTAGGGAGGCGGGGAGTGCGGTCAGTCGGGCGAACATGCTCGCAAGGAAGATTTGCGAGATTTCGAAATGGCAAGCTGGACATACCGTCATGATTGCGCAGCGGGTCAGACGCAATGGACTGCAAAGCGGTGCGCAAGCTGTGCTCTGGCTCGGCCAGGAGGAGACTGCTGTGCTGGCTGGCCGCTTGGGTGACGATAATGCGTGGTGGCTGGTGGGTCGGCTGGTCGGGCAATCAGAGCTGGTATCTAGGTAGGTGGTGCTAGGTCCTGTAGGCAAGCTGGCGAGGAACAGAGAGCGAAAGCGACGAAGCAGGGCGGCCTAACACATGGCGAAGACTAGTAAAACAGAAAAGCTTAATGGGCGAGGGAAGATGGCGATAGCCAACGATATGTCTGCGGATACAAATACCCCAGAAAGAATCGGCCATTGGGAAATGGCAAATGAGGCGAGGCGGAACCGGGGGGACTTTGAACGCAGAGGGGTTCGGCGGAAAGGCAGCCACAGCGCACAGCCACAGCCACAGCCTACAGGATTCAGTAGACTGGTTGAATCGCATACTGCATACTGGCTGCACTGGTAGGCTGTATCCGTACTGGTATTGATCATTAGCACGGCACCAGCCCGCCAGTTCAAGGTCCGTGACAGCAGCGAGCCTCGGCCCCGAAAAGATGCGCCGTGACAGCCTGCCGACGGCCAGTGAGCAGCGTCTTGCCGCCGTTTTCTAGCGGGCACGGGCGGGCTCCAGGGGATCTGCCAGGCGTCGCTAGTGCTGTCCCAGGACCAATCAGCGCTTCACAGAGCCTGTGGTCCCTGAGCCCCACACAGCCTCTAACTCGCATCGTTTATTTAACTACCAGTACTTCAAGTCTTCAAGCACATACAGTACGAGACCATACGAGGGCTTTTCAAGGGCCGGACATTGCGTAAAAAAAAGTTGGACATTATCTGCTTCTAGAGTGATTTGTAAATATCTATTTCCAGTCACCTTGACGGGCATTCCACCCACGAAACGCCTGGCCTCTAGGTTGAAAGCTCTGTACCTTGCTCTTACCACCAACCCATGCCGGCCTGCACCTGCAGCGCTCTCCCCCACATGTAGCTCTCTAGTGGGCCACTACTCCGACCAACCTCACCTTGGAGAAAAAAAATCATCACCATCCAGTCGCCATTGGTACCAATAATTTCAAGCCTTGTGCTGCACCTCTCCATCCCAGGTCCGCTTTGGCGTTGTTCCTGCACCTCAATTGGTCTTCCATACGTCTCTCTCATCTCAAAATTTTTACTTGGCGGAATCATACTTCATCAACTCACCACCCGCCAAAGCTGCCGACCTGGATCCAAGTGGCTTTTGGCATCTGATAGAGCCTTCACCCAACCCAACCTGTGTTCCGGCCACTATTCTCGTCCTCATCGCACGCACTACAACCATTTCCAGTCGCCCTCATGGCGCCACAATGTCCCCCTGATCTGCGGGTTCTCTCCCGCAAGCTCACTTCTACGCCACCCAACCTACTGCCTCAGCAGCTACCTGCGCTCACTCACAATGTTTTGCGCTGCAAGGACGTCCTGTCGGCGCAACATGATGCAAAGGCCAAGGAAGATGCCTCGACTTCTGCGCTGGTTCACAAGATCAAGAGAAGCATCACCACCTTGTTGGAAGGACGGAGTCGCGAAGGTCGCTTCGCTGCCGTGGTCCTCATCAAAGCCATGGTCGACGTTGGCGGCTGGGAAATTCTCCGCACTGCTGGACCTTGGGTCAATGGCCTTCTCTCCATTGTTCAGGTACAACATATCCATGAAGTGTTCCCCTTTGCCATGTCATACTAACAGCGCGCAGAAAGGAGATCCCATTGCCTCCAAAGAGCTTGCCATTGTCGTCATTACTCGCATCTACATCCTCATCCAGCCCTACCAAACCTTGATCCGAGAGTTTGCTACTCCCACCATTCCAGCCTTTGGAGCGGCCTGCGTACAATTGCTCAAGGCACACTCTTCAACTCCGCCCCATGTGTCCGAGACCATCTGTGCAGCATTGCACTCGTTGGTTCCTCACCACCCTGCAACTCTTCGCCCTCTAAGCTCGCAGCTGCGCACAGCTCTGAGGCCGTATCTTGCACCGACTTGCTCAGACACCCTCCATGTACCTACTAGCTTGACCCGCGCTGCCAGAAGACTCATCATCTCTATGCACTTTGTTGCCGCCAAGTCGAGCGGTAGCGATGAATGGACTAAACTCGTCGACACTATCCTTCGCGATTTCCATCAAACGGCCGACCAGGTTTTGCGGGCTGTTGCCGAATCATGGCAGGCTACGAGCGGTTACGACAGAACACGGGTGTCCACCGACGGTGAAGCGAGAGGAGGAGACGAATCCAGCCCTGAGCAGCTTCCCTCTTGGACAGGAGTCACGGCTGGATCGCAGCGTCTAGCTGGCCTGTTCTCTTACTTGGAGGAGACGCTGCGTTGTTCCACCAAATCAGCCGTCACCGTCCCCATTGGCGCATATCTGGATGCTCTCTGCCGTGTCTGCGTTATTGCTCGACTGTCGCCAAAGACGCAAACCTGGGATCAGGCACTGGATACGAATGCTGGCGTTGGGCGAGATGAGAAAGATGAGCTATGGAGCATCATTCCGAATCTCCACATTGCCGCCATGTCTCTCTTGCTGACCATGATCCAGCGACTCGACCGTGACTTAATCCCTCTCGTGCCTGAGGCACTTGACCATCTTGTTCGAGTTGTCAAGTCTGGAATGAGTGTTGCCCACGTCCGGACCATTGGCTACCAGGTCCTGGACCAACTCCTCCACATCGCGGGATCTACCCTGCCCAAGACTGCCGTCGACATGCTCGACCCCATCATGGGCGCCTGCTGTCGCGACCTCCAGCAAGACGCAGGTGTACTGAAGCCTGCGGAGAAGCTCGCGCCTTCCAGCAAAGAGGCCAAGAAAAATGGAGGCAGCGTTGCTGTTGCGAACGTAGACCTCTTCCTGGCTAAGCCAGAAGCCAGCGTCTCAGATGCCAGCCTCAAGCTTGAGCCTGCTCACAAGGTAATTGCCTCGAAGCTCCTGGCGACTGTCTTATCTTCTTTAACGCAGAGTCATCTCAAGCCGACAATGCGCGGCCTCATCGATAAGACAGCCATCATCACAGCCAACCGCGATGCCATGCTCTCGAGCGTGCTGAACCCATACAAGGATCAGCGCGGCCGCCTGTACCCCAGCATCCTGCCTTACTTCTGCCGAAAGTACCCTGAAGACCAAGGCCTCGAGATTTTGCGCAGCAACCTCCGCACAAGCAGCATCAATGGCTCGGGCGACATGTTTGCCAGCTTTCAAGAGGTGATGGAAGACCAGGAAGAAGAAGAGGTGGTGGCCGACGAGGACGAAGAGATGGCAGACGGCGACATTCCCGCCACTGACGCAGAGCCCACGAAAGGAGAGGACTTGTCGCAATTGGCGTCTTTAGCATCGCTGCCCAAGAAGAGTGGCACGGACGCGCCGCACGAAAATCCCTTTGCAGCACGGAGCGGCGCGGCCGACAATGGGTTCTCTGCTATTGCTTCCCCCAAGCGCAAGCACGACGGCTCGGAAGAGGCAGTACCGGCGAAGCGTCTGGAAGTCGAGAAGCCCGCGGAGCTGCCCAAGGCCAAGCCCGTCGCGCCGGCGGTCGCAACGGCAGCCGAAGACGCAGAAGATGATGACGGCGACGACAGTGATGTGAGCGTGCATTTGAATATGGAGCTCGATGATGAGGACGATGAAGAGGACGATGTATAGACCGCGGCTAAGTGTTTTTCCTACATACCAAGGATAGACAAGACGACCTGATTTTCAAAACTATTTTTAACATTCCACCATTTTCTATACAAGTTTATAGTTGGGTATATAAATATTCAAGGATATACCAAGCCTATATAGATTTTCTAAAAGAAGGCAGCGCCTTTCCAAACTTATACATGAAAACAAAAAGCCAGCACAAACAACGAGCCGCGAAAACGGCGGCAACGCCTCAACCAAAACAACAATTGAGGAAACAAAGTCTATACCATGAAACAATCGTAATGAAAACCCCCCACGCGCTGGATTTTTCAGTCCCGCAACCACGCCCGGCGCTTCTCCTCCTTGCGCGCGCGCCGCTTCTCCTTGAAGGCCTTGACCTCGGCCTTGCTGGGCTTCTTGCTCTGGCGCTCGGCGCGGAGGCTGCGCCCGTCGTGCGCGGCCGAGGCGGCGTCGGCGTCAAAGTAGGCATTCAGCTGCCGCCGCGCCTTGGCCTCGTCCGAGTGCCGCCCGGGCCCGGCGTCTTCGGTCTGGAAGCCGCCGCTGAAGCGGTTAAAGGCGACCGACGCGGCGTACATGTCGGCGGCGGCGGCAGCCGTCGTCGCCGCCTCCCCGGCGTCGTCCTGTGAGACGGTGTCCTTGGCGTACCACGCGTCGGGGTCGTAGTCGCCGTGGATGGCCGGGTTGTAGCCGCCCGTCACCGCGGGCGGCTGCTCGTGCGCGGGAGGTGCAGGTGGGAGAGGTGGTGGCGGTGCGGAGAAAGATGCGGCGGCGGCGGCGGCGGTGGTGGTGGGTACGCGCGGGTTGTCCCATTGCGTCTTGCCGGTGAAGCGGTTGTGGAAGAACCATGCCTGCGTAGTCGCGTCGAACTGGCAGTCCCAGCCGTCGTCGGAGGGGACGGGCTCGCTGGGCAGCGGGGGACCACCGGGCGTTGGCTCGTTGGGGAGCGGCGGCGCGAGGTCAGCGGCGGCTTCTACCTCGCCATCCTCGAGGTCTGCTTGTTCGGTAGCTTTCTCCGCCGACAGTTCCTCCTCGACAGGAGGCTTCGTCGCGGCGTTGTCCGCCGCATCGTCATCGTGAGCGGCCGGCTTTGCGACAGACGCGCGGTTGCCTGCTGGGCTCTCCGGTTGGGATCGCTCCGGCGCGGCGCGCTCCACGTCTTCGGCTTGTGCTTCCGAGGCTGGTGACGTCATTGCTTCAAGTAGGCGCAGTCTTGTGAAGACGATTCAGCGTCGGATTTTTGTCTGGTTGTTGTTGTGCTCCTGTGATCATTTGCAATGGTGAGCGTCTGGAAGGGTAGCCATCATTGTGATACTAGGGCACCTGTAAATTAGGATTCAGATACGCTGTCCTTGCAGTTCTGTTGGATGTGAAGCGCTCGATTAGCATGTGCGATACGGCGCGGCGCGAAATAGAGCTCGAGATGCGGCGTGGTGGTGCCTTGCAGGTTTGCAGGGATAATGGGCTTGCAGGCAGAATAGTCCGTCATAGTTCGCCGTCACCAGATTCGGCGGGCGGTGAGCTGGCCTTTGCATCACATCACGTGGAACGCTGCCGTGGATCATCATGAGCATCTACATTGTCGAAAGGGAGGTCTGTATGTCAAATTCCTATCGAGCTCAACGCAGAGACTTCTTGCTTCGGGATCTCATAGTGGCAATTTTGAATCATGAATATGGTCATGTTGTGCTTGATTGACGACCTCGGTCATTGGTTACACTACTCACGCTTTGCCTGCAAGTAGCCGACAGAACAAAGAATCAGCCCAATCGCCTCACCACTGCCTACAGAATACATTGTCTTTTTTTCCTTCCACAGAACCGGTTTCGACTCCATCCATCGTCATCAGCATGCAATAGCCATGATCGCGACCAGCCAGGGCACGGATGAAGTCCGCCTTGCGATGTAAGCCTGATTTTGGTGCACACTACGACACTCCACATATGAACTAGTCGAAATAAGCAACAGCCCTACGACAAACTTTTTTCGCATTTTAGTTGTCTTGCCCTGCCTCTCTCTTGCTGACGGGCGGGCCACTTGAGTCGCGCGCGCCCAACCGGCGTGGCCGCCGAAACTCGGGGCACCCCGATCTAGAACGCCGCGCTGCGCCTCTGCAGCGGCCTCACGCGGTGCAAGGTGACGTTGGATGAGGGAAATAGATTGCGACTGTGCAGGAAGGGAACAGAAAAAACCGACCGCAACCTCAAATATATCCGCATTTCTTTCTCTTCTCGGATATCTTTCAAGACTCATCAAAGCGGCGGATCTCATCGCTTCAGCCACTTCCACAATCACATCCCCTTTACAACATGCCCGTCCGACAAATAGCTGCGCTCCTGGCCACGGCATCCATCTTCTCTGCAGCGTCGGCAGCCGACACCGTCGAGGACTCTAGCTGCGGCTGCTTTCTCTCCAATGGCACGAACCCGGGCTACTACGCCAAGCATGCCTTTTTTGACTTTCGGCAGCTGTCGCAGCACGCTGGCGTGCCAGACGTGGTCGAGGACACGGCCAGCGTCGCCTCGGCGCCGGTGAGCAGCGACTTTTTCAAGTCGGACGCGTGGACCAGCGTCTGGGAGATTGAATCGTGGGACAACCGCAAGGGCGCCTCGAGCGAGCGCAACACGCGAAGCCTGTCCGGCGACGCCACAGTCTACATGATCAACTCACCCAGCAACATTTACATTGAAAAGGCCAGCAACAGCAGCAGCAGCAGCAGCCATGGCGGCTACGAAGACGCCGCCACGTTCCTCACCATGCGCACCAAGCGCCTGCAAGACTTCCAGACGGCCGCCGAGTTCCAGACCGCAGGCGTGGGCTACCGGTTCCTCTCGCTGCGCATGCGCGCGCGCACCGTCGGCGCGCCCGGCGCCGTGACCGCCATGTTCACGTACCGCGGCGCCGACGACCCGGCCAAGGTGCAAGAGGCCGACATCGAGGTGCTCACGCGCGACCCGCGCTCCGTCATCCAGTACACCAACCAGCCGTCGGACCTCCCGGACCAGGGCGAGATTGCCGGGGCGACGCGCAACGCGACGCTGCCCGGCGGCGTCGCGTGGTCCGACTGGGCCGTCCACCGCCTCGACTGGACCCCCGCGCGCAGCGTCTGGTACGTCGACGGCCGCGAGGTGGCCAGCATCGCGCTGCAGGTGCCGCGCGACCCGGCCGCGGTCAACTTCAACGCGTGGAGCGACGGCGGGTCGTGGAGCGGCAACATGACGGTCGGCGACGAGGCGAGCATGCAGATTCAGTGGATCGAGATGCTGTACAACACCACGGATCCTACGAGCAAGCGGTCCCCGGGCGCAGCGACTGGCGGCAGCAGAGTGTTTCGTAGAGGTGGTAGCCACGGTGGATGCAAAGTCGTCTGTACGGTTGATGAGGCTGCAGAGGTTGGCAAGGCGGCGCTGGTATCGAATAGCACGGGGAGCGGTGCTGCTTCCAGCGTCAAAGCCGCCGGTGTGGGCGGTATCCTGGCATTCGGATGGAGTGTCGCAGCAATCTTGTATACAGTATTATGAGACAATCCTCTAACATGTATATAAAAATGTCCTACATCTTTGCGCAATGCCTGTGCCTCAGTTGAGACCTCCATCTAGCCGTACGGGTGCAGGGTCCAACCTCCAGATTCCTTCCAGTTCCTCCACAGCCAAGTCAATTACTATGTGAATCAAGTATCCCACTATGTAAAAGACTATCGAAGCCAGACCCCTCTTGTGCGTCTACACCACTACGTCTCTACACCGTCACATATCTAGCATGTAGTATATTAATATCGAGAATGCACCGCAGGGGGAACTGTAAAATCATCGGCAAATCCAGCCGACTTCCATCTCGCGTCATGGGCTTTTATCGCCATCCCAGTTGGCATCTGCTACCCTATGTCCTTTTGACAGGACTGGTGGTTGCGCCCCAGTCTTACACTCCGCAGTCCAGCAAGCAATCGCCGGATTGCACTAACTGGGGAACGCTTCAAGACTCGGGGCGTACCTGGCAAGTAGACATGACGAATCAGCTCGTCGTTGTTCTAGTGTCAAGGACCCCAATTGCATCTCAGCAATAGATGGGCCGCGTCCGAGTGGTCGGACTCATCCCCGACAAAAGGGGGCAGAGCTGCTCCCAGAGAGCTCTGTATCGCTCGCAAGCTTTCGCCTGCATTCGCGGGAAAGAAGTGTGCAAAGGCGCGGGGGTCAAAAGGAGGGTTCCTCCATAACAAAAAGGTCCGGGGCATCATCGTCCAAGAACCAAAAAACAAAGCCAAGAAAAACGAAACCAAGAACCAACCTCTATCCCATCGCTACCGGTACATTACCATGAGTCGTTATCGTCGTAAATTCCGCTGCCCGCCGTAAACACCACCGTAGTACACGCTCATGTGTGACAAAACACTGCTAGTATATTCAAAGTAGTCTCGTTAAGGGTCAGTGTGGTACCAAGCGGCAAGCCTTTGGGCAACCTCTTGTAATCCTTTGGACCGCGATAGCTTTTTCATCTCCGCCTAAACGCCAAAAAAAAAAACAAAGAAAGTATTTTTCTCTTTCTGTACAGCTGTCGACAAGCTTGTTGCGAAAATGTCGTAAATTGGCTTCAATCACGGTTTTTGTGGTTGCCTGTGTCGGTGAAAAAGATGTGTTTCAAAGTGTTAGCGTCTGGTAGAATCCAGCGCCAGCGAATCGCTGAAGTGCCGTGAAAAGTAAAATCAGACGCAAGTAAAGTCGTATTAAATCGATGTTGTAAATATATTTCTGCTGATGCCTAGGCAGCAAGGGGGTTGGTGGGACAAGACGCACTTCCCGAGGCCGGAGTGAGAAAACGCACAGGCAATAGCTCAGCAGACCCGAACCTTTTGTTTAAGCCGGACTGGCTTGGCATTGCATGTTCTGGTGAACTGCTCGTAAGTGAGAGTACCGCAGGCGGTAAATCAATTAGGCTATTCTGCTGAAGAGAGGTGCATCTCCGAGTCTGGCGTTGAGCGTCTTGCCAGTGGCATGAAGTGCTCCGAGTTGGTTGGCGCATCAAGTTATTGTTCAGTCATAATCGTCAAGGTCATGTCGGGGTTTGTCGCAATTCGAATGAGGCGGTAGTCAGAAGCCAGCAGTCATCATCGCAGCATCAACTGGTTTACTCCATGCATCACAGCAGTGGCAGTAAAGCGTTGCGTGTTCTGCGACCGACACTGGCCGAGCTCTATCGCGGATGTGCGGGCTGTTCAAACTGATATTGTTGGGTAGGGAAGTTCATGCTTGCGCTTAGACCAAATGGGTCCCAATCCAGGTTTTGTTCCAGGAGCTGGCTCATGGAGGAGAAGCCCGGGCCTGTACCAGACATCTGGTGGCTGGCTGTAGTAGTGGTAGGCGAGACAATCATGTTGTCGTTGCCGCCGAATGAGTGAGGGAAGGGCTCAGCGCCGTGGCCATGATCTAGCTCCGAGTCTTGCATCATGTCTCCGTGGTGGTCATACTCAGCCTCGAGCTGGTCCAGGTGGCTGTGGAAAGCAGGAGTGGAGTAGAATGAAGCGCCGGAGCTGACAACAGAGCCAGAGCGCAGCGGTTGACCCGCGGGCCCGGTGATGATGGATGGTGTATGTAAACGAGAGCCGCTGCCAGAGTTGGCTTTGAGGGCGGCATGCCCAGTGGTGGGGGAGAAGGCGGAGCCTGTGTTGCTGGGAGAAGGGGTTGGTTGAGTGTGGGGAGAGGTCTCGGTCTTGACACCAGTCATGGCAGTGTTGCTAGCCTCAACTTTGGGCGCAAGAGCAGACACCGACTTGCGAGCGCGGTTCATGATGGGTCTGTGGAGGGACGGAGGCTGCACCATGTTCTGTGGCATATGGGTCGGGCCCAGGGTCGGGCTGCCAGTCTTGGCCTGGAGCTCGGCATGGACATCAATGCCTTTCTCCAGAAGAATACGCTCCAGAAGAGAATTCTTGTAGCGCAGCATCAGGCACTCATCGTTGGCATTGCGATGGGCAGTCTGGAGGCTGTGCAGATTTGTCTCGTGAACCTGGATAGTCTCCTCGAGCTGCTTGATGTACTCGGTGCGCCTCTCGCGGAAGGCGGCCTGAGCCTGTCTGTTTCTCTGCTTGCGCTCCTCCGAGGTAGCATAAATCTGCAATGGCGTCAGTCATGATGTCAGAGGCTCAACGTCTCATGCCGACTCACGGGCTTGCGACCGCCCTTTCGCTTGGGCTGCACAGGTTCTGTTGCGACTGGAGTAACCGGGTTTCTTTCGCCCTCGGGGGTAGAGCCAGCAGAGTCCTCGCTCTCGTCCCGGTGAGAGGGCTTGGGCTTGCTGTCGATGGACATCTTTTTGGCCGCCATGCGTAGATGATGAAGAATGTGCTGTTCAGAGAGGGCCGCAGAGTGGCTTGGTGCTGTTGAGTGACAGCGCGGGGAATTCAGGAACAGGCAGGGTGAGAGATGATTGGGCAGTAAGACAGGGGCGTCTCAATGTGAGCACCAATGTAAATTGGGGCAGGATTGATGAGAAGATGTGCGTATGCAGATGAACTGGAAGAATGGAAAAAATAATGTAAAAAGTATTCTGGCGTGATGAGATGGGGCTGGTGAGAAGCGGGGGAAGGCCAGTGGTGGTTGAGCACGGCAATAGACGTCCGGCGACGGCGGCGAGGCTTGGGCAAATTTTGCGGGAACTTGTGACCTCGCTTGGTACCTGGCTATGTATGGTACTTTGGTATGTACGGTTGCAGGCGGGCGGCGGCGGGCGACGTGCTTTGGTGGTTGGTGGATGGTGGTTGGTGGCTGGATGTCGCGACCAGGCAAGACGGAGGCAGTGTCGGTTACCAGAGAAGAGAGACGTGTCAAGGAAACAGAGTTGGCCTTCCAGTCTCTTGTTTCCAAGATGAGAGCCGTCAAAAGGCCGTGGCTGCAAGATTGACAACGGTTCGTATGTTCTGGGGTTGTCGCAGAGCCAAAGCCGGGGAAACAACAAAGCAACGGGGGGAGGCGGCCCCAAGTCTTTTATGTAATGGGAAGTACGGAGTACCTGAACTGGAGAGACGGCGGCAAGCAGCCTCACCACCAGACAGGCATGATTTGTTCGTGGGCGGCAGCTGTGGTGGAGCGGCCACCAGCATGGCCTGGAACTCTGCCCCATCCTCTCGCCCTCTTCTCGCCCATCCATCCATCTTGGAGTGGGCAGGCTTGCCGTCGACGCTTCTTCTGCCTGGCTCTTGTGGAGTTTCTCCAAGGCACGCGAGGCATGAGAACAAGAGCCTCTTCACGACACACTGTCCCGCACACGGTATACGCGCAGTTGGCCGTGGGCACTTGGCAAACGGGCTGGGTCCAATGCCTTGATTGCCGTACCCCATACAGTGCACACAATGGAGCCGCCAAGGTCTGTGTTTTCACCACCGCTGGAGCCACTTTGGACAGAAGGACCAGGATGGGGCCGACTGGGCTCGTTGAGTCGTTAGCTTGGAGGTGGCTGCCCAGGGGTGGCCCTACATTCGTTCGTTTTTAGGTTCCCCGTCGTCGCCCAAGTTTTGGCTGCCTTGATCGCTACCGGCATTGTGCCATAACATTATTTATCGCAATGAGAACATGCTCAAGGTCATGCAGCCATTCAGCCATGCAGCCTCCTCACCCCTGCCCGCCATGATGCGCGAGCGTTTCCCCCAGAGAGTTTACTGGTAATTTATACCACGCTAGATGGTTTTGGGAAGTAGGTCCTAACTATTCACCCGGCTTGTGGATGGTTTTCGGAGAGCCAGCTGTTGTGTACTTCCCTTGTGCTGCCGTCGATGGCTGTCTTTCCAACGATGCTCAACAGACAATGTGCCTCGTGTGACGACACGAGTACACAACCAAACCACTGGCGGTGGAGTTGGACATGGCCGCAAGGAGCGTCACCTTGACCCCGATGCTTTGGCTACACGGGCGGCACAAGTACCGGATGACGCTGACTGCAAATGCGCCTACAAAGCGTATGTAGTTGCTGCCACTCAGCCTACCAGTACGTGCAAAACAAACGGTACGGAGCACACAAGCCACCAGCATGGTTCGAAACTTCTTCCCTCCCCCACTCCATGCATCTCCGTACATGTCCAAGCTCTTGTCAACTCGTCCCTCAAACCCTCCAAGCCACGGTCCCGAGAATGCTAGGGGAGGGGCGCCCATGCGCCGGGCTAATCTTTCTCTCACCTGAGCCCTGATGATGACTGCCACTGAGACTGATGGGATAATTTTTCCCGTTCACTAACAATTAGAAAGGACCTCCTCGCAAACAGGTCTAGTGTACCTCTAGAGACACGCCGCACAAGGCTAGCGCCTGGCTAGCATGGCTCATTGACTCGCAAACGTGACACCCGCCATTTGGCGCTCTACTGAAAGAGGGAGGTTGTAGGAGATGCCCCGGTCTAACCCCTACTCTTAAAAAGGCAGCCGCAAAAGATAGTTATCTGGGCGACGTCTTGAGGGCTGTTGTCTCCTTTTGCGTTGCAGGAGCAAGATTGTGTCTCTGTCGATCTCCAAGTACTTGTCGGAGATGGGGCGGAATCGCAGCATCTGCCAGAGAGCTACATTGTGTGAGACAAAAGCGTTGCCAAAGTCAATTATCTCGCTCGCCAAAACTGTCGTCCGCCTTCCGGAAACTGTTGCCGATTGGCTGGCGAATGACTGTACGAGATGCGGATGGCGGAGCACCGGCTTTGGCGCCAGGTCGCCATTCTTTTCATCTGTACCAGTGCACCAGTGCTAACACCAGCCAGCAGGCCGTTCAACGGCTCGCTCTTGGGCAAGCACTAATACATTCTAACCCACAATTCGAAGCCAGGTGCCTGTAGTCTCGCACCGATTCACCGGGAGTGCACGGCGACGACCCGGCCAGGTCTCGTAGTGCAACCAATCCGGTTCTCCGACCCAGCAGTACACCCGGGTCTAGCATCGAGCCTCAGCTGCGTATATTTCGAGGCTCCACGCGGTTGGAAAGAATCCCGGCAGCCCTTTGATTACCTCGGTCCTCTCTAGGCTCACTGACTAGGTAAGGGCTCTGGAAACCTCTGGCGTTTTCATGAGACGGCATGAAAATGCAAGCCACATGGGACAGTAGAGTTATCATTGCTCCCTCGACCTGCAAGCGCTCACCACAGCAGCAATGGAATTGGACAAGTAGGCAATTCACTCCTCGTTACACTGCCTATACAGTTCTAGGCTTCTTGTAGTATGGCGCAATGATGCAATTCTGCTAGCGACCCATCTTCTCCATTTTCTTTGGACGAGATGCCGGTGGCTTTTGCGACGGACCCAGACGGATGCTTCGTGGTGGAGTCTGCCCTTCTTCACCTTCCAGACCAACTCCGTAGAAGCCTGCTCTTTCTTGGCCACGACCCCAAGTACTGATCGATAAAGGTACAGGTCAAGTCGCAGGATGGCTCACTCCCGTGTACGTCCACTATCCATCTTAATTAGCCCTATTGGAGATTTGTGGAAACGTAGATCACAAGGATGTGACTAGCACTGGCCGTCTTGGTCGCATATCCCGCCGCGGAGTTGCCATGTCTTGGTAGAATGTACACAGACTGTGCTACGCGCCCAAACTCTACTCTCGGCGTACAGGGAAGATACCGGTGAGCTCTGGCTCTGGCAAATGAGCTGTCGGTTCCTCGCACTCTGACCCTGATCATCCCAACCTCTTTGGGTCTGGAATGGCTGCTAGGACCACTGTCGTACCATGGCCTGCTTGTGCACAATCCACGATTCAGCTCATACTGCCTCTCATTCTAACTTGCTAATTCTCAATGTGAGACATGCCACTCTGGATTTACACTTTTTCTTTTTCTCATTGGGTACCTTCTTGTTTGGGCAATTTTCCCCAGAGTGACACTGCGAACCCTCAGTCCCTGGCCTGCGTGACCATGTTGTGGGCACATTGTTGGCGTGCCATGACTGGCTCACAGGCAAGCCTCATTGTGGGTATAGGGCCATGAATCAGGGAATGAATTCTTTTGGAACTAGTAGATCTTTTCAAGTGAGGCAGCTGCAGGGGAGATAAGCAGAGGCTCAGCGTAGCCGATGGTCACCCGTCCTTGCCCCGATGAGAAACGTCAACCATAGACGCAAGGCGGTGCAAAGGGCCCCGGGCGTCAATCCAGCAGGGAACGGGATGTGGCGCGAAGCCGAAAAAGGACATTGACTATTGTTATTACTCCATTGACGTTTCAAAATCTGTTGGGCCAAGTAATCTCCTTGGCTTGCCAGCATGTTCTGACCCCGGCTGATAAATGCTTTGAGCAAGGTGGCTCAGCGCCGAGGTCCTGATGGCGCCTCATGGCGGTGGCAAATGGCCATATGACCAGATGACTTTTGCAAAGCGGTCTTGCCACGTTCTGGCTGCCGCTCATGGCGCATGAGCCTCCAAAACGAGTCTGGGCGGCGACAATTCTCCAAGTCTGATGTTCACTCGTAGAGAAGAACGCGTCCCAGTGCAGCGAAAAAAAGAGGCATTCTTGCAAACGGTAGCATTGCTTCTCCTCATACTGAAATGACGCACTCGCGAAAAGGGGAGGCTCGAAAAGGGGTTACCGCGCCCGTAACCGGACGGATGGCATCAATGCTGCACTTTAGCATCTTCAAGATTGAGGATACCGACTACAAATAACACCGCCTTTGATATACATCTCGAGCCCGCTTCCCCGCAGACCTAGAATCTGGGGTAGACAGCTATTTGCTTGCCTGTTCTCGTGTTGATGTTCATGAAGCGTCACTAACAGGTTTGTGATACGTAACAGTATTGAATAAGCCAAGACCTTGCAGAAAGTACACCGTGCTGGTTATGCGGGCCGCTGACAGCTCTTACGCTGCTGGATGAAAGAGTACCGACTAGTCATGTGCATAAGTTCTGTCCGCACCGCATGTAATTGATTTTTGAAACGGCGACTTACACATGGCTTCGACGCTGATGTTGAGCGAGCTTCGGTCGTCGCTGTTTGCACAGTGCGGGTGGACACGGTGTCCAGGGACATCGGCACAGTACGGCGTTATGTTGTTCCTCCGTGGAGCTTGGGCCACCAAAGTAAATAAAGCGCCCCACTAATGTCAACAAACCATTCCTTTCCTCCACGCTCCCCGATTGACATCATATCAATAACGTTCATACTACAACATTCCACTATACCGGCCGTTGAGCTGCTCCACGTCAATCACTTTGCTGCTTGGTATACCATCCTCGATTATAGGTGATTTGCTGTCTTTTGCCGACATGTCTCCCCCTCGGCGCCGCTCTGCGCGCATCGCTGCTACGCCCAAGGTAGTAAACTTGCTGACCGCTACTTATATTTTGAGAAATGCTGACCGAAGCGCAGAGCACCAGGGCAGTTCCGGAGCTATTGTCTGTTACTGAAGATGCCGGATCTGTCGCGATACTGTCGCCTCGACGCTCCATTGCCAAATCGCCTATGCCCGCCCCTTCCACACCTCCTTCCTCGACGATCAGGCCACCTCGTAGCGAAATGCATCCTAGCAAATTTCATCAAAGCATTGGAGAGCCTTCCTCCGCCGTGGCCCTCGGCTTCACAGATATTGATACGTCCGAGAAGAGAAGTACTGGTACTGCCTTGATTGCGACACCGTCGCGGTCAACTGGTGTGCCAACGTCGTCCTTTACCTTTGATCTGGCGACAACTGGCAATGGAGGCTCGCTCAGCAGCGATGCAAGAAGAATTATGGAGGAGCTACAAGAGAAAGCTGCCAAGATTAAGGTTGAACTAGTCGCTCAGCGTGAAGCGGAAGGCCTCGATGGAGGCGCGATCGGCGACAGACGCTTCGCCAAGCCAAAGAGCATTGCAGGTCGCTACAGTGCTATTCACGCAGCCGAGTTCGATAAGATGGAGTCTATTGAAGGGCACGCTTCTGCTTGGAGAGCAAGCCGTTTCACACCTGTTGTTGCTGGCGTGAAGCGCTCGCCGTCCAAGGCCAGCCTGACCGATTCTCCGAGCAAGCCACCCGCTTCACCCTCTCCACAGAAGACACACGTGTACAACCGGTCGTCCGAAACGTCAAACAAGAATTTAAAGCGCAAATCATCGGCTGCCAATTTGGACGGCAGAAGCAACGCAGATTCGCCGAAGAAGAACTATCAAGCCTCTTCGCCTAGCAAAGCGACAGATCGGGCACCAGCAGAACGACAACCTTTGAAGCGAGTCAAGCAGCGCAAAGAGGACGACACATCAACCAACAAACCGAAAGCCGCCGCAACACCCACTTCTTCCCGCACTATCGCACGTCCGCAGTCCACCCTCTCACGCTTGATGAGCCCCACCAAATCCTCGAGGATGCACAAGTCGGCCAGTCCCTCAAAGACATCGGCGTCTTTGGTATCGACACCGACAAAGCTGCCGACCAGCCCACGGAAGCCGACTATTTCGTTGATCACTACCCCATCCAAGTCAACTGCCGGTCCGGTCAAAGCCACTGCCTCCGCGACACCAAGCTTTGCACAGTCGTTGTCTGGAGCTAACCTGACCGCTAAAGCCGATGGCTTCGCTCGCCGAATCATAAGCCCGGCACGCATGCAGAAGGTCAAGTCAATTCTTCGGTCGCAGCCGGCCGCTGACTCGGCGTCTGGCAGCGCCATACCACAGCCTGCGCTCTATGGATCACATACTCCGGCTCCCCCGCGTCTTGATAAGGAACTGCCGCCTGTTCCCTTCACAACCCCTCGTCGCAAGCTCACTTCGAAGAAGGTGACATTCACACCTGAGACTAAGCGTGCAGCCATGGACCAAAACTCTCCCACACCAGCCAAGTCGTCGTTGTTCAGATTCAGATCCGCTTCTGGGCCAAAAAGTACCCGAGACGTTGAGACGAAAAATGCGGTATCCGGACCTGGTGGTCATGTTGCCTACCCTGACTTGTCTGCCTTTAAGGACCTGATTGATTCGAAAGATGACAGTGGCAAGAAAAGAGTGCCTTCAGTACCGAGCTCGTTCACCTTCCGCAGCGATCACACTATCGAGTTTGGCAACGTCCCCAAGACTGGATTTGGCAGCTCCGTCGGCCAGTCGAGCATTCGACAAGTTCGGCAGTCGCTTAGCCAGGCAGCTAGCTTGCCAGGTAGCTTCCCTGCGCCACCTGCGGCCAGCTCGCATCCGGACAAGGAGAACACGGCACCGGCGTCGTCTTCCAAGACACTACCTGGCGTCTTGCACGGGCTGACCAGCAAAAAGCGTCATCGACCAAGCAGCGATGAAGAGGATGCAGAGAAAGAGGCGGCCGAACGCGCTTCCAAGAAGCGTAAGAACACTGCCAACATCGAGCGCCCTGCTTTATCGTCCGCTAAAGCCGTTTCTTCTACTCCGCAAAGTAGCGCCAAGAGAGCACGACTGGATCGCGCCCCATCTCTAACTCCTAGCAGACAGCAATCCAACAAAGCGCCGACTACGGCATCGAGATCTGCTAGCCCAGCGAAGAAACAAGGCATGAGCATGAGCCGACTGAACATGCTCGCTCGCCCCAAGGCGAGAGCCTGAAGAGTGCAAGGATATGCACTGTGTAGATATATATATTTGTCGGTCACTTTGTACCACCGGATACTGTCCTCGAATTTATGTTCTTGGCCGAGTCGCTACGGCCGGCGCTGCTCTTTCAGGTGCTAGTTGCCTGCAGTCATATTTGTGGCTCAAGATGAAACGTTTGGCTTTTGCTATTTGGTGTTGACCTCGGTATTCTGGTTTTTCAAGCGGGTTAGGGATATTATGTCGGCGTTTTGTATTTTGGGTTTCCCCTTTCTAAACTCCTGTTCGGTGTAGCAATAAAACACTGCTGTTTATGACTAGAAACGATGTTTTGTCAAAGAGCAGTTGCTGCCCTGTGACTGATGTGCAGGCGGATCTTGCCTGCCTCCTGGGGATGCTGACCGACAACAGTTTGTCTCGGTCGTGTATTTGCCAGCATGCTACTCTCCGATAAAATACTTCGTGTGATGCATCAATTCGGCTGTTTTTCCTTTGAACCGGCACGTCTTAAATGAGCAAACATTATTTGAATGAAATAAACAACAGATTACTCGACATTATTACCTACCAATATCGATAACGGCCACGAAAGTGATGCCTACAGCAGATCTACGGAACTCGGCCCTCCGCAAAGATGACGAATTTATATGCAATTTTTGTCACTGTGCAACGCATGGTTGTCCTATCGTACTCGGTCGTTCTGCACGCCTGGCATGCGACCAATGCGCTGCCGCCATCGTCAAGCTGTCAATATGCTGGGTATGCGGGGAGATGATCTGCCGTGGCGACGACTGTATCAGTTTTGGTTGGTGCTTTTGGCACAAGGCGTGCTACAGCTGCCTACTGTGCAAAAACCGTGCAGTTGTCAACACGTCTTCTACCCAAGCAGCCGGCGCAGAAGCAGAGGTATCGGAGGTTATGAGGCCACCGCTATGCGCCATGTGCGATATGGAAACGGCTAGAGATGCGAAATACCAAGATGACGCCGAACTGGTGCAATCCTGTGTGGACTTTGTGGACTCTACAGACGGAGGAGTGGCGAAACTGAGATGGCAGAAGATGAATGATTCCTCGATCTTGGGCAGGAGGGATGAATCGTGCCAGAGCCATCACACAGCGCGGGAGACTGACACGGAGACGCACAGTCAACGGCAAGAGTGCGACGTGATGGGATCATCGCGAGACTTGATCTGGATTAATATAGCCGACCCGCTCGACGGCCCAGTCTTTCAGCCATTTCCACTCAAGCCGGTTCCAGCATGCATGACAAAGAGCGCTGTTAGATAATGTAGTCGGACAAGGGCTGGAATCTCTACAGAGTCGCTTTGTCGTCGTTATGTTGTAATAAAGGAGTTCTTGTGAGCGGCCATTGCCCGGGAATCCTGCGTTCTGGAACCGAGACGTGAAGAACTGCCCATCAAAAGAGTCTAGCAGCTTCTAGTGGTACCAACAGTTCGTTGACTGACAAACAACAGCATCAGTTAGCTGCTGCGCAGACCGACAACGAACGCCAGCGCAATTCGTCCGTGACGTTGGATACGCAACTGGATTACTTACCAGCGGACAGGAGGGTGGAGCCGCTACTGACCGACTCAGTGTTAGTGGCATTGCTTGCGGCGCTACAACTGTACTAACGTCTGTGGGGCTACTCACACCTGGAGCTGGAAGAGCCCTACTTGGGACACAAAAAAAATAAAAATAAAATCAGTCATCAAAATTACGGATTTGTTCGTCTGCTGCCGCAATTTAAGCGAGTTGGATCGTCTTTGAACACTGTTGGCCAGCGAGCTGCTGCATGCGTACATTGGGTATTCACTGCTAAGTACACACTAAGCAAAAAGGGCTGGACGTTATCAATTGCCATGTATTACTGCCTCCAAGTCAGTGCCAGCACGGTCATACTGGGGATGTGTCGTGCTGCTCAACGAATTGGCAGCAAGGTACCTCAAGGCACCTGTCGGCGGGAGGAGCTCTCCAGCAGCGCTGTAAACTAGCCTGAATCAGGCCTAACTTCACCAGACCTCCCCTGTAGTAGGAGCTCTACAGCTGTCGGCAGAGGTGTTTCAGGCCCCTAGCTTGACTGCGTGTCTTTTACAGCTGTGCTGCAACTGGCTCCTTAGCGGTCCTCTCCCCAATTTTCAGGTGCCTGGCCCCAGCTCGAAGCCCCCAGTCCATCCCAATTTGCTGCGTCTTGCCTGTAATCAAAGGTACCTACAGCGTGCCGTGGCCCGCTGCCGACCACCTGCTCCCTCTCCCACTTGCCTCTGCCACCACACACGTTGTCAACACTCCCACCCGCCATTGAAAGCTCCTCGTCGGTAGGCGTTAAGCCATAAACAACACGACCAAGATGTCGTCCTCTATTACCTCTCAGGTACGCATTGATGATTCATGCCTCCCGCATTGCCCTGCCAGCAAATCGAGACAACAGCCGCTGCCCCTTTGCCCGAACGAGAGAAAAAAGCCGCCAGCGACTTTGCACACCATTCGAAAGGGTCATCCAAATTGCTGTCGAGACGCTCACCTATCCCGTCGAATCGTTTTGCACAATTTCGGATGAAACGAGGGCACTTTCTGATGGACTGCTGAATCTCTGGCGCGTGTTCTCCGCGTCGCAGTGTGATGCGCAGACGACAAGGCTCGGCAATTTTTACTGCAAGAGTATGGATTTAGCTAACTTGTGCGTTTGTCTTTCAGAACCGATTCGCCTACTTCGGTACGCCCAAATTCCCGTTTTGCCCAAGCTATTTATTCGACAAGGAATCGACTCGAGGTCGAGGCTGTCGCATACTCGGCAGCTCTCTACTTGTTCAACACGTCCACCGTACTGACCATGCATCGATTCTCAGGCAACGACGAAGATGGCGATGCTAAGCCCAATGCCCCCGTCAAGACTGTCGACAAGGCCACCACCCACACCACTAAGCGCGGTGTCGAGCCCCAGGCTCCCGTGAGAGCGGGTGGTGCTACTGGTAACCGCCGTGGCGGCCCTGGTGGTAACGAGGGTGGTAAGTTTTTGCCCAGCCCGCGTCTTCCCACAATGCGCAGGGCAGCCTGGCAAGATTGAAGCTGACTCAATCCCATAGCCTTCCGCGATCGCAACGCTGGCGCTTCTCGCAACCAGGCTCGCTCCACTGACGAGGCCCCCCGTGAGGGTGGCCGTGGTGGTGCTGCAGCCCGCGGCCGTGGCGGTACGTTGTTGCCCCTACACTTTGCTTGTCCAGGACACCAGTACTAACACATTATTCAGGCCGTGGCGGCCGTCGCCCCCGTGAGCAGGATGACCGTCATTCGCGTCAGAACCGAGAGTAAGTCTCCCCGTTTTGCTTGCACCTATTGAAAGCTGTGCAACACCTTGCTAACCACTCCGATAGCACCACCGCTAAGCAGACTGCTCAGGCCTGGGGCTCCAACGAGGGTAACGCCGAGCTCAAGGACGAGCAGGCCGGCGAGGCCATTGCGGAGGGCGACAAGAACGCCGCTCCCGAAGCTGATGCCGAGCCCGCTGAGCCCGAGGACAAGAGCGTCTCGTACACCGACTACCTTGCCCAGCTCGCTGAGAAGAAGCTCGCCCTTGGCGGTCACAAGGTCCGCGAGGCTAACGAGGGTAGCAAGCTCGACAAGAAGTGGGCTGGCGCCAAGGCTCTCGAGAACGACGAAGAGGAGTACGTCACTGCTTCTTCCGGCAAGAAGCAGCGTGAGCGTGAGCGCAAGGTCAAGCAGACTGTTGACTTTGACCCTCGCTTCGTCGAGTCTGACCGTCCCCGTGGCGGTGCCCGCGGTGGCCGTGGTGGTGACCGTGGCGGCCGTGGCGACCGTGGCGGTGACCGTGGTGACCGTGGCGATCGTGGCGACCGTGGTGATCGCGGTGGTCGCGGTGGTCGCGGCGGCGAGCGTGGTGCCCGCGGTGGTGCCCGTGGCGGTCGTTCTGCTACTGCTGCTGCTAACATCAACACCAAGGACGAGTCTGCTTTCCCCAGCCTCGGCAAATAAGCGACTACTCGCCCCGATCCCTCGCATTTTCAACTGGGCAGCATTTGCTGCCGTGGTTTGAATCAACAGGGGAAATGCGCTTGCGATGCTACGGCTTAGCAACACAAACATACATTGAGTTTGTTGGGATGAAGGAGGGTACGAAATGGTTCGCATGAGCGGACAAGCGATAGCAAAATGGGCTATTTACAGTTGAAGGATAATTGAAATGGTGTCTGCACTTGGCTTTTACCTTCTGCTGCTGAGAGCTATTTTCTATTGTCGCTGTTCCGTCTCCTCACTTGCGCCAAAACAAAATGAGAGAAAAGTGGCAGATCAGGGACAAGAAAGGAAGGAAGCGATTTACCCGGAAAAAAGGACAGAGTAGGGAGAAAGGGATATCTTGTCTTGAGAGATTTCGGGTCTGACTGTATTCGGAGCAATCTTCACGAGCCTATTGAAACGTCTTTTTTTTATTTGACACACTTTCATACTACACCGTCTTGTTGTTTTTGGGACGTTTTCCTTTTCTTGAACTTGAAGAAAATGAGTTTAGGTACACTGGTTGCTATTTCGAGTCTTGATTTCATACCAAAAAAATTGTTGGTCTACCAATGTTGCAAAAGATAGGCGGAGCTGTAATAGTCTAGTGGTTCGGGTGTGAGTTCTGGGATATACTTCACCCCTGTGCCACTGGACAACTCTATTTGAAGCTGCGTATTGGCTGATGATGATGTTGGCGAGGCAGTAAATCGACAATCACCACAGAGGCATACACCGGCATTTCTGCTAAACGCGACCTACTCGGCTTGCCAGACAGTACCAGAGTTACGTATATGCTTTTGGTGGTAGTACAGGCACGGCATCGCGACAATAATCAGCATTAACGAGAGGGGCTGTACTGGAAGCGACCTGTAGGGTAGGCGTCTGTTTGAATGGGCCATGATGTAGGCTGTCAACACGGACGAGGAATGCCAAATGGTACCTATGAGCACATTTTGGCTTGGTCCTCATCAAATGAGCCTGGTCGCGTGGCCAAATGGCAAGGCGTCTGGCTACGAACCAGAAGATTGTGGGTTCGATCCCCACCGTGACCTGTTGACGATTTGTTTTTTGCCCTCGATTTTTTTTTTGCCTGGTCACGATGCTGCTGACGTGCTTGGGCAAGCTGGGCCGTCTTTCAACCGGCCTCGCTTACGACGCTCGTGGTCGCCGCTGGGTGCGTAGTATCGAACTGGCCCTCGCGGCTGGAAACTGTTCCTTGTTTCAATGCCGGGGCGCGCGCGCTCCTGGTTCAGGCGACGGCGTTCTTGGAGCGGTCGCTCGTTTTTTGCAAGTCAACCATCTCTGCAACTGCTTTGTTCCATCACCTCATGGAGTTCTTGCTGCGCAGCAGTGCTGTGGAGTGCTTGACTCTGGTACTTGTCGTGCGACTCGGCCAGGCTCGCGGCCCGTCTCCGCCCAGAGAGTGTGAGGGCTGCTCATCTCAGCCACCAAGAGTTGCTGTATAGAGTTTAACCTCTTCCCGGCTTCCAGCACTCAGAGTCAGACATTTCTTGATTTTCTTGATAGACAGATGCGCTCAAAAGGTAGTTGGTCAGCGATACTTCCAGAGGTGGGAAATAGTGATACTTTACTGCTTACATGATGCAAGCTGCGCAATTTCGCATGGCTGTGTACTCGCATTGGCTGTTCATTCATGCCTTCAAGAAAGAGATAGTATCAAGAGCAACTTCAGCGTATGCTGCTGAATATCAAACATCTTCAGGTCATCACGGCATGCCGCACCTCGAACAGCGAGAGCCGGTGCCGTGGGATGGAAAGTGTTTCCGCAGAGAAGACTCGTCAGAGATCGCGGAACATCCGAATGTAGAAATGATCTCACGCTGACTGCCGCCGCTTCCCGTCGGCAATCGACACGGTGAAGTGTACCTAGTTCCAAAGCTACTGCCCCAGCACGCGAATGCCGTGATAAAAGATAGGTCACCGACTACTATCATGCTTCAAGCCTTCTCTGGTAAGCACCAAATTTACGCAACCCTCAAATTGTCCGCCTCCTTGGCCTGTGCCACGAGCAAGTGACTGGAAACGCGGTGTCTCGGCAGCTAGGGCGATGCGACGTTCCTAATCAGGCAGGAGACCATTGTCCTGATAAGCCTAGTTGATGCCAAGTCGGCCCCCCCCCCGGACGGATCTGTTGTGCCACGCCTGCTTTTAGCAGCAAAACGAGGGGATGAGATGCCGGGCTTTCCATCAAAGGTGCCAAAGCCGCTCTGAGAATAGACACTATGCCCCGGCTGCCAGAATTCAACCCCGGACTGGATGCAGGTCTGGCGGATGTGATTTGAGCCAAGGCTGCCGCTCGGCTGAGGCATTGCTCGATGCCGCACTTCCGAGGGCTGATGGCAGACCACCACCAGGTGCCGTCCTGCCGATGGACTGCCATTTAAATGCTAGCATGTCACGCAATTCAGCATAGAGTACGCAAAGTGATCTGCCCACTACAGGGTGTTGGTGATATTATCATCTATATGCCGCCGTGGTGTAGTGGCTCGCCTGTCACCAACGAGCTCTCACCAGCTTCCAACTCTGGATTACTGTCAAATATTTGTCCTGAATCTGGAAGGTGATGACTACAGATGACGGAAACCAGCGGGCACTTTATCATTCACCGCAGTGTTGGAGGAAAGCCGAAGAGTGAACATGAAGAGCAGAGGTGTATAAGTACTGCCAGAAGTTCGGCCGACCAACTGATGACAAGACAACGAGCTTCAGAATTTACAGGTTCAATCTACTTGAGATACCCATCCTCACTCTTCTTCTCAACTTCTAGTCAAGATGCAATTCTCCAACTTTGGAAGCTGGTTTGTTGCGCTACTATCGGCCTCCATGGCCGCTGGCGCTGCTCTCCCCAAGACCAAGGTCGGTGTTGTCGAGTTCAAGCAGACTCGCAGCGAAAAGTTCGTCGGCCGCAACGGACCTCTGGCCCTCGCCCGCGCCTACAACAAGTACCACATCCCCGTGCCGGACTCGCTCAAAAAGGCCGCTGAGTCGACCAGCAACGCGCACGCCAGGCGCGCCACCGGCACCGCCGTCGCCAACTCGGACCAGGGCGACCTCGAGTACCTCGTCCAGGTCTCCATCGGCACGCCCGCGCAGAGCCTCAACCTCGACTTTGACACGGGCAGCGCCGACCTCTGGGTCTTTTCCACCGAGACGCCCAACCCGGGCCGCCACAACCTCTACAACCCGGGCCAGAGCTCGACCTCGCGGCAGCAGTCGGGCGAGTCGTGGTCCATCCAGTACGCCGACGGCTCGGGCAGCTCGGGCGACGTCTACACCGACACCGTGACCGTCGGCGGCCTCACGGTGCCGAACCAGGTGGTCGAGTCGGCCACGCAGGTCTCGTCGCAGTTTGCCAGCGGCGACAGCGACGGCCTCCTCGGCCTCTCCTTTGACGCGCTCAACACGGTGAGCCCCAGCCGCGCCGAGACGTGGTTCGACAATGTCCAGCCGCAGCTCGACAGCCCGCTCTTCGTCGCGGACCTGCGCCACGACGCCGCCGGCAGCTACGTCTTTGGCGGCATCCCCGGCGGCGCGCAAGACATCCGCTACACGCCCGTCGACAGCAGCCGCGGCTTCTGGGGCTTCAGCACCAGCGTCGGCGGCAGCGCCGTCGAGGGCATCGCCGACACGGGCACCACCCTGCTGCTGCTCGACGACGCCATTGTCAGCAGCTACTACCAGCAGGTGTCGGGCGCCGCCAACGACGCCCAGCAGGGCGGCTGGGTCTTTGACTGCAGCGCGCAGCTGCCGAGCCTCTCGTTTACCGTCGGCGACGGACAGATTACGGTTGACGGCAGCCTCTTGAACTATGCGACCCAGGGCAGCCAGTGCTTTGGTGGCCTCCAGTCCAACGGTGGCAACGGCCTGTCAATCTTTGGTGATGTTGCCCTCAAGGCGGCCTATGTGGTGTTTGATGCTGGCAACAACCAGCTCGGCTGGGCTCAGAAGTAAATGAGGTCCCTCTGAAAGAAAACATTTGCTGCCCACCATTCTTGTTTATATCTTACTGGGTAGCAAGTTTATATCCGAGTACGTAGAGTTCTTGAAACAACACTCTTTACTACTTTTGCAATTGTGCTGTGTGGTTGGTGCAGTGGCGAGCTGTTGCTGGAACATGTTGGGTGACGAGGCGGTGATTTTACGGGCAAGCGACCGATCCTCTGATGATCATGATGACGGCGGATCAAAACCGCAGTCTATCGAGAAGGCTCAAGCAGCCCAGTCTTCTTAAAATGAAAAGATTTTTTTCTTTAAAAAAGAATCCCCCAAGAGATAGGCAAAAGATACACAAGAGCCAAAAAAAAATCGACGCCAGCAACTAGTGACTAGTTGCTCACCACAGGGATTGAACCTGTGACCTTCGCATTACTTTTATTGAGCAAATGCCCGAGCATTAGTACGACGCTCTAACCAACTGAGCTAGGCGAGCTCAGTCTTGCTGTTGGAAAGGCTGGCATTATCTCAATCTATATACTCCTTTACGCGGCGCTCGTTTACATGTCTAGTGAAGTCTTGCTGCTCCGTGTAATCTGTAGGTAGCCACGCCAGGAGGACACCGGCTGAAGATAGCTGTGAATACATGTAATAGCGCAATGAATAAAGAAGATATTTATTAAACTCGAGCTAAAAGAAACAACTTCCCTCCCGCCAGGAGATTTATAATTACGGCAGACAATTATGTGGTGCCTGGACTGCGTCACCCGGATCGCCTTGACGTGTTGTGACGCCCGGCAGCGGTAGGCAACCACTGGGCCACAGAGACCAAAAAAAAATCCAGCAATGGTAGCCAACAAGGACCAAACATCCCCAACGCCCAATACATCTATCAGGTCCGTGACAGGCATCAAGTTCCTTGACACAATCCAGGTAGAGCTGATAAAGAGGGTGCGACGAGTCGACTGTTTGGATGAAATGGTCGAGGCCATGAAGATAGAATTGCTACTTCAGATCGTGCAGGGCTTCAGAATAAGACCATGGCTTGGTGTCATAGGAGGCAACGATTTCCATGCTGCTTAAATCTCGCAGCTTCTTGGCCAGACTCGCCACCTCAGCTTGACCTTGAGATGCGACGGCCACTGACGCCAGCTCTTCAACAACAACAGCTAACTGGGCATTGGGAATCCCGACAACATTTCAACTCGGCGTCGCTCCATCTCTGGCCTGCATCAGTCTGGTCTTCGTACTCGAGAGGGTTAATCGGTCTCTCCCTACTCTTGCCCTTGCCCTTGGCGTTGCCCTTGCCCTGACGTTGAGGGGAATGACGGTTGGTATGACTCGAATGATCCTGCCAAGAGTTCGGTCGGCTTCGCCGCACTTGAAGGCCCAAAACGCTGGATGGATAGCCAGATTGCCGAGGTCATTGCATCTCGAAGATGATGCAACAACTTTGTCTGTTGTCTGTTGAGCATTGTGCCAGGAAATGGAGAGATGATGTGGTTGGGCGCTTACCTGTTTGTTTGGGCGCTGGGCTGACCAGGAACAGACGCAGTGGTGCGCGGCTTTCGTGGGCTTGCATCTACTTTTATACAAGGTGTCAGAAATTTTGTATCGGCAGCAAAGCAATAGCGATATGACTTACCAGAAAGAGTAAAGGCGTTAATGGGCTCGTTAGAGCGATGGGCGGCATCAACGGTTCCAGGATCTATTGCCATGGCAAAGCATTAGAGTGCAATGTAAACGCGCAAGTAAAACAGTCATTGGCTTACCCTCTTGATTCATGCCTGCTTCTTGTTGCGTGGCCATCGGATTCACAAGGCGCCTGGGCGTGACGTGACGCAGCGGCTGCAGGTCAATCAACTACTGTAGGCCAAGAGACCGAAAAGATCCAGCAATGGTAGCCAACAAAGCCAAACATCCCCAACGCCCACTATATCTCTGTCACGTCCGTGACACTAGGACTGAAGCTTGTGGAAGTCGTGATGTTTGAAAGAAGAGGAAGAGAGTTTGGAGCAAGAAGAAGAAGAAAACAAAGGAAGCCGGGAGGAAGAAGGATATATTTAACCAAAATCCTGGTCCTGGGTTTGGGCGTTTGCGATGTTAGTGGGTCGTAGGTGATTCCGAGCCAACGGCCACCAACTCGCCATACATTAGCGCTCGAAATTACCTGGAGGCACTGTAAGTTGATAAATGCTAGCTGCCAGCCGGCGTTTGCAATCAAACAGCTGTTCACCTACGCGGGAGGGGTTGGAGGAGTTGTCCCTTGATGTGTATTCTGTGAGCTGGCAGAGGCCCTGACATACAGAGCCCTTCACATAATTACAGCCGCCTTGATAGAGTTGGCAGATATCTTGATAGGATTATAGACATCTTTACAAAATTACAGATATCTTGACAGAATTATAGCTACCTTCGGAGGTGTTCTTGGCGGTCAGCTGGCTAACAGAGTCTGCTGCCTGGTTGACCTGACCAAGTCTTCACTATCCTCCCCGCTGGCTTCCCCAAAGCTTCCCTCAACACACACACGTGCAAACGGCCCTCCAGGAAGCCGCCAACAGGCTCTGCCTTCTGTTCAGCCACGTAGATATTTGCTAGATTGAATGCCTATTTAAGGGCCGTTGCGGAGCCATTGCAGGTGAGGGCTGTTTGTACGTGCGCTGGCTGATCTCACAATATTTTGAGCCGGCAACCCACAGGGCGCACTCTGACCTTTTTTCCCGGCGCAAGTGTCAACACAAATACGGCAAACATGAAGTGATGATGTAATGACCAAATAACAGCAACAGCAATAGCAACAGCGCCTTCGGCAGCGCCTTCGGCAGCGCCTTCAACGGTGCCTCAACAGCGTGTTACTGGTAGGCACGTACGGATACAGGTCGACAGTAAGGAGGTAAAAACTGAGCCTAACGCTAGCCCTAAATCGGGAAAAGCTGTGCTCGTTTTCCAACTTCTTTTGCTCGTTTTATCAGCCCTCGCTGTTGAAGGCGCTGTGGAAAACGCTCTTAAAAGCGCTGTTGAAAGTGTTATTGAAGGTGCTGTTGAAGGTGCTGTTGAAGGTGCTGCTGTTGAGGCTGCTGTCAAAAGCGCTGTTAAAGGTGCACCACTTGCACTGAACCACGCTTCAACACAAAGGCGATCACAACCGCCAAAAGATGACCTACGGAAACTTTTAATAAACAAAAGAGAGAATTCGCTCGAAACTACCTAGTAAGGCTCTCAAATTAGAAGATTCCTATGGGGACATCCATGCTGCGTTTCTAGAGTGATGCCATGCATTTGTTGTGCTAGATCCTCCTCCTAGACAGTCACTTGTCAAGCACCGTCGAAGTGCCCCATCCTAGCCGCAGTGCGAGTAGCTGTCGCAGGTCCAATCAGAGATGTATTCAGCACACACCACGGTAGAAACTTCAACATAATAGGGCATCGAGAAATCACTGAATAAGGGAGCGTAGGAAGGCGGCCGTGCGCACACACTGATGCAGATGATTTTCGTTCAGTCTAAACGCTGCGGCTGGCCTGGTCCACGGGAGTTGAAGCCTGCACGACAGCGACAGCGCCCTCGACAGCAACAGCAACAGCAACAGCGACAGCGATAGGTCGACAGTGAGGAGGCATGGAGGTAACGACTATTAGGTACTACGTATACTTTAGTCACGGTGCAAACCCGCTCTGGGTGATCCACTCCGTCGTCTGCATCATCCACAGCACAAATGTAGCCGCAAAACCTTTGCGACGACGATGTGCCGCCCGCCAGGACGACCGCCGCGACGCTTGTCCGCCTCTTTTAGCCCGACCTCGAGGCTAGCCTAGCCGCTGGTGACTTCGACGCCTACGCGCGCACACTACGACCCGACGAGAGCGACCTCCGACGACCCTGTCCTGCCGCGCTCCACGCCCCAAGACGAAGCGCAAGGTTCGCAACCCTCTCTCGCACCGCAGCGGAGCACGAAGCCCACGGACCCCAGCAGAGGATGCAGACACGCAGCATGCAAAAGGCAGCGGCAACGCAGGCCGTAGCTGGTGTGCGCTGCAGCGGAGCTACGCGCTCGTCCTCGTTCCGTTTGCCTTGCACAGGATCGCGAAATTTGCATACTTCTTGATCGTTGGTCTTGTCTCGAAAACTTGTGCATGGCCTGGCATCCTGGCAAGAGCAGTCCTTAGCGTAGCTTGTCCCTCGATGGGAGCCTCGCAGTCAAAAGTAGAATTGTAACTCTCCCAATACCTTGCAAGCCAATTTATCACCATTTGGCCTTGGCTCGCCTTTGGCCTCCGTCGTTCGTTACTCTTTCGACGGCGGCGACAATTACTTCGAATCTAAAGAGTGGTCTGCTACAACCGGGGCTGTCGATGTGGGCTTCTCAGACACAGGCGGTTCAGGATTAATGGTGCTCATCCTCTTGACTTGCCTTTCAGCGACAACGAGGCCTTCACGTAGAGCTACTTGTGGCTTGTTTGCATGGTTTTAAAGGCCACTAAGAAGTCAAACTGCATCAGTGCGCCCTCTGGCTCGAAGATGTCTACTTCTGTTATGCGTGGGTAGATGAAAACTTGGTATATTCATCTCTGTGGGTGACTCAAGGGCCTATCTAGTGTCTTGGTGCCTGGGGAAAGGCACACAGGCACCTAACAGCCGCCGCTATCAGGATACCGGAGTCCTCGCAGGTCACAATAGAAGAACGAAACAGAACAAATCCAAGCGAAAACAAGAGCGAGTCAAGTGTGGCCCATGGCTCACAAAGCAACGAAAGGCAGAAAACGAGAAAAGGCAGGCCTCCTTAGCTGGCATACGCCGACGTCAGGTCTCTGCGAACAAATAAATCACCCTCGGGATCCTCCTCTCAGTGTTCTCCGGTACCTTTGGTGGGACCGGTGCGCTCAGAATCAGATTCATCGCCGCTATTCAGCTCCATGGCGTCTGGTCCTGGCGGCGCATCCGAGGAAATCTAGCTTTTCTTCCGGGACAGATTGGCAGCCTGCGTGGCCGAGGCGCCAAGCTTGGTCTGGGAGGCGCTGGACTCACCCTGAGCTGCATTGTGCTCATCAATCGTCTCTCCAGCGGCGGGGTGGTCCTGTGCCTGTTGCTCGGACTCAACTTTTGGCTTCAAGTACCCGGGCTCATATTTGCCCTCGTCCAAGGTCAACTCCTCGAGCGATGTCTGGTGGAACTCAACGCGATCTTCCATGAGTCGCAACGCCGCATCGAACTGCAACGCACATTTCCAGAATCCAGCTGCGTTTACATCATTGATCTGACTCTCCATGTCATCCGCATTCACCAGGGAGGCAACGTCACCCTTCGTTTTCTCGATTCGCTCGTGGTTCAATGCAGCACGATCTCCCAGGACGTTCGCCAGTCAAGGCAGAAAGCACAGAAAAGGCGGAAAACAAAGAACAGGCAGAAGACAAAGAACAGGCAGAAAACAAAGTAAAGGCAGAAAACAAAGGACAGGCAGAAAACAAAGGACAGGCAGAAAACAAAGAACAGGCAGAAAACAAAGGACAGGCAGAAAACAAAGGACAGGCAGAAAACAAAGTAAAGGCAGAAGACAAAGTTAAGGCAGAAAACAAAGAACAGGCAGAAAACAAAGTTAAGGCAGAAAACGAGAAAAGGCAGGACATCATTCATTTGGCTTTCCATGTCGTTGGGCGTTCACCCGCGAGGCAACATCGCCCTTCATTTTCTCGATTCGCTCGTGGTTCAATGCAGCACGATCTCCTAGGACTGAGGAGCGCCACATCCATACTCTCAGGCTCGGTCCAGAGTCCCAGAGTCTCCCTGTAGAAAGTGTTCAGCACGGTCGGATCAGAAGTGTTGATCGCTTCAATGACCTCAACAAATTCGCGATTTGGACGCAGCGGGCGGGAAGGGAAGTCCTCACGAAGCTTCTTCGACGCGTTTGCATATTGTCGGAAACCTTCTAGTATCTCCTGCCAGTTGGCTTCCGAGCCGGAACCGGTGGCATAAAAATGGCACCAGTAGAGAAGGATTTCTCGGCGCTCGACTCGTCCAACGTGACAGGAGAAGCTAGGATAGCGGATTTGCAGGGACAGCTCGAGAATAGCCGGGCCATTCAGGCCTTTAGTTTGAGGAAGGCTTTTCTTTGGGGAGACTTAGCCGATCAATCTGAGTAATTAGAGCGCAATGTAAGAGCGGAAGTGAAGCAGTAACTGGCTTACGCGATGCTGGATCCATGCTGGGGTCCTGTTGTGTGTTCATCCAAGTTATTAGGGGACTGGGACTGAAGCTTGTGGGAGGCGTGATGTTGCAAGAAGAGAAAAAGGGAAAAAAAATGGGAGGGGGGGGACAAATTTAAACCACGCAGCATAAAAATCCTGGTTTTGGGCGTTTGCAGTACAAGTGAATAAGTGCCAGCTGCCAGCTGCCAGCCGCCAGAGCTCGCGTTTGTAAACAAACAGCTATGTAGGCTCTCGGAATCTTGATTACAATCTAGGTAAGCTTTCAATCTTACCAACTATATCTCACGAAGTACATATTTAACGCCTATTGGCCCCTGGTAAGGTGTTTGACAAAGAAGCCCTAGTGGCTATATAGCAAACAAGAGAAATAAGGAAAATAAGGAAAATAAGAAAATTAAGAAAAACAAAGAGAATAGCTAAAGCGAAGAGCTATAAGAACAATGATAAACAATAAGAATAAACCAGGAAAGTAGGAGTGCTTGGTCCATACTCACTCACGCTCAAGGCCTTGCAGTTCCCCTCAACCACAGCCCCATCAATAAACGAGAGAACAGGCACCCCAACGCAGCCTGCCCGCCATGGCCAGTTCACATTGTCGTTGCCTCGCAAATTACTGCCATCTCTCCAGTGTTTTGGCCCAGCAAAGTCGCTCGTGCCAAATCTCGCACAGAGTCTGTCGAGGCTCTCGCCACAAGCCAAAACAGCTGTTCCTACCCCCGACGCTGCCACCACCTCCGACACTACTAAAAGTCGAAAGATTGACACCGACGAGTCTGGAACACCCCGACAAGCCAGCGGATCCCCTCGTCTGCTTGATCTCAATCTCACTCCGGCCGCTCCGCCAGGAGCTCTAGCGAGCGCATGGTCGGCTTCCTGGACGATGGGGGACGACGCGGACGACCTCTCAGAGTACGGCAATGACACGAGTTTTGCTCGTGGAGTCCAAGAGGCAGCAGATGAGGCCAGAGCTAAAGGTAATGTAAGCAGCCCTGCCGAGCTTCAAAAAAAGACTGAGGAAGAAGACTGAGCAGCAGAAGAGGCAAGGAGAGGCGGACGAACAGGCAGAATGAGAAAATGCAGCAGGTAATGACGGGTAGAGAAGAACTCAGAATGGCTTAGCATCTAACGCGCATTTTGAGACTAGACAAGAAGATGTCCCTTTGTTCCCCCGTACGTCTCTGGACTCGAAACGGAGCTCTCATGCAACTCTGACTTGCACATCTGCCGACATCCGCAACCCCTGCCCTCAACTGCTCGCCCAGTCCTGACTCGGCACGCAAAAGCGTCAAACGGACGAGAGCCATGTCCCTGGATGCGAATCACAGAGGCCCCCATATCTGGAAGCAAGTAGTCGACGCCCATGGGCCCTCACACTCATCGGATCACCCTCCCCCTTGTAGTTCCGCCAACCATAACCTGGTCAACAGACGAGAGGACAGCTATCCACAGCTTCCATGCGCCTTCCATGCCATCTCAACAGATTTTCTAGTCAAGATACGGGGTAGTCGCATTCTAGAGCACAAGGACTAGTACACAAAAAACATGTCACACTATCGAGTGTGGAGGAAACCCGCCTCGTCCTAGCATGAGGCCTCTCAGCTGGTCGAGACACGACTCAGGACCCGACACAACGTGGCGCTTTTTCTCTAGTCTTTGCGCCGCCTTGGCCAAAGTCTTGGTAATCTTCCTGGTTACGCAAAGGCGGAACAAGGTTCCGCGTGCGCGCTGTGCTGCACGAAATAAATAAACCCGATCCTGACCGTTCATGCCGGGAGAGGAGGAAGCGCCGCCGCCGCCGCCGCCGCCGCCGCGTTGGCGGGCTGCCACATGGCTAGTTGATGGGAAAAGACGACCTCGTAAAAGTAGAGAAAAGCCACATTCTGCATATCAATGATGGGGCCTTTGTGCAGATGGAAAATGGCTCATTCTTCATACTCGATCAACGTATTCATGGGCTGTTCTCCTCGCTTGGATGGGGTCATGGTCAAGAGAGTAGCCCGCTTCAAGCCGCGTTCATGCTTCCCCCTTGTCCTTCCTATCCTTTCGCTACGAGTGTAGATTTGAAATTACAAGTATCCCTGTCCCGGAGAGGGGGGTGTATCTAACCCAACTCACTGGAAGAAACGCCTCGAAACTCTCATCGTGCGCAGTATCATCAATTTCCCTCGGACGAAAAAGGGCAGGGGGGAGGAGACCAGTTATCCTGCATCTCGCAGGGGACGCAATATGAGGGCAGACGAGCATCTTTTTCATACTTCATTTGGCAGCGCCTTGCCCATGCAGCTATGCGCGTGCATGTCGAAATTTCTCGTCTAGGCTCTGCGGAGACGTAACAGTGCTGGTGCAGCAGATGAATTAAAGTGGTGATTAAACAACAGGCTACTGCAGCCGGGCAATAGCCAAGTGTGCTGCCAGCCTGCATGCAGCAGTTGGCCGCCCGTGGGAGGGGCACGCAATTTGCCCGGAATACGAAAACACTCACGGCAAGTTCTGCATAGTTACAGACACAAAACGCATTTCTACAAGGCTCCGAAGCCATAGGGACTTGGCAGAACGCACCGAGGCTCAACACCCTTTCCCCACGCGTCTTGTGATGTGCAGCCGTGTGGGAGGGAGGAGACTTGGGAGTTTATGCTTCCAATCACAACAGCGAATGCAGACACCTCCATTATGCCAGCTCGGAAGACGGGGAGGCGAGGGAGGGACGGCGTGTCTTGGCTGCAGCTCTCCGGCGGCGCGCGCAAGTGGCCGATGCAGAGGCACTGCGCCGTCGAATACTTCCCGCTTGGCGTCAGTTCTCTTCAGGAGCATCATTCGTCCGTCCGTCTGCAAGCACGGCGCGGCGTTGAAGAAAGCCACCGCCACTGTAGGCTTATGCATTGTGTGCCAGTCCCAGTGGCGTCGTTTTGGAAGCCCGTGGTGCGTCCAAGTCAGGCGTTCCAGAAGGCATGGCGTAAAAAATATGGCTGGACTTCTAGAACAACCCCGCTTTCTATTTTTCATTTCTTGATTCCGATCCTACCGATTCCGCCTGGGATAGCCTCACCTGAGGTGTTGTCTCGCAGTCTCGCGTACATCTTTGGATTTTCAAGCGTCGTTGGCCAGATTCTGGGGAAACGCTCCAGTCAATTGAAACCCCAAGCTCACCGCTCCATACAACAGGCCCGCAAGATCGTTGGTGGGTACGGGGTAAGTGGATGTATTGCCTCGAGATGATGCGAAATGGCAACGCTTCAGGTCTTCTCCGTTTTTCTGGGCTGTGGGTTTTCCGCAGCTCTGGTGGGTTGCGCTGGGCCACTCCAGTCAACCGTTTTCTCACATCTTTGTATTGTAGCCTGAGTCGCATCGTCATGGAACTCTTGGGGATGGATTGCGGCGCAAGACTGCACAACTCAGAGGGTCTTCCGTACATCTTTTTGGCTGCTTTCGGAATTCCGCATCGTCCTTTTTGCGCCAGCTGTTAGCGTTGCTTTAGGGTTCTCAATAGTGCTCCTAGGGGTTCAGGTGGGTGGCACTGTGAGACACCCAGGAAGCGTCGGAAGTTTTCCAGGCCAGATCCAAGGCCTGTTTCTCGCCCCTCGGTGCCATTCCTCTCATCGGGACAGCCTTGTTTGAAGGTTGTGCCCCTCCCTCCTGAGACCGCCCAGAAATAGTGAGCTGCTTGAAGAGTTGATTACCAGCTCTAGAATTAGTTAGTTACTGGCTCTGTTGCTCGCTTGCCTTGCCCCTGCGCTGACCGGTTTCCAGTCGCCACATGCTGAGCAGGGTTGCCATTATGGGTCTTGAAACGGCTGAAAAGAGTGCTGATCTGGTCATTGTCCAGCGCACACCAATCCAGCCCATGTTGTTGGTAATGAGGCATCTCAAGATAGTCTAGTTCCCGATGCCTCTTTCAACCTCATTACGTACAATTTAATTGACAGGTATTTCGTTGCGTATTGGTAAAATTGAGCACAGCCATGTCTTCTTGCCCAATCGAGCACGCGTCTGCGTCGTGTGGTTTTTTTTTGTTCGCGCACTATGACCGTTGGAAACATGCGTGACTGGTTGCATCACGCTCGGGATGGTTCCGTTGTCGTAGCGCATCTTTTCTGCTTCATTGTTTTCGCCGCGTTTTGAACGATGATATGCGCTTCAACACCTGACCAACTGCAGACCGTGATAGAGAACCCGGCGCCACTAAGCCCCATCGCATAGCATCACGGACCAACGCCTCTGAACCAGTCGAAAAGATAACCGCGCGACCCAGTTCCGTATCTTCACTTCACAGGCCATAGCGTCCGCTGGTATCTTTGCTCCTCACACGCAGGCCAAGTGGGCACATGCCAACAATGCATTGGCATTATGAAATGCTCACCAAAAATAATATCCATGATATTATGGCGGGTCTTTTGTCCCCCGTACAGAAGACAGGGAAGAGTACGCCTGCCTTATGCCAGTGGCCACTTGGCTGGGTCCAACTCTTGGCCTCTGGAGAACCTGGCGCTGTTTCCTTCCCAAGTCCGACTTGTATGTGGCCTTGGCTGATAAGCGGCCAAGCCTCCGACTCCATAGTATCATGAACATTCGTACGGGCCCTGGTGATAAAGAGACTGAGGGCTTGCGACCTCCAGCAGCTCATACCATCGCCGAGATCACATCTTGCAGCACCTCGTGGTGGCTTGCTGCTTTTTTGGGCACTCGGAGAAAAGCGATGGGCTTCCGTCTGGTGCCCGTCGCTTTCTGTCTGCGCTGGCCAGTCAACACGCTCTGTTCGCAAGCCCCCAAGCCATCGTTGCCGGTTTGGGGTCTGGTGTGGCTGCCAAGTCGCCTAGCAGTTAGGCTTGGGAACAAGGTTTAGTCTTGGGACAGCGCGTCTGGCAGGCCGCCTGCTGGGTACACTTCCCACCGAAATGCAGTTGCAATGATTGATTCTGTATTAATATGCTCCGCAAATTGCGCTGCTCTCGATTGGCTGGCCGTAACGCGGCGGTTTTGCGACATGTGAGAAAGTGCCCAAAAGTGGCGCAGATAGAGCGAGTCGAAGGATTTAGGCTTGCAGCTCACACCACAAGGAGGAGGGTGGCGAACTTGCAGAAGGCGGTTGGAAGACTGCATAGAACGCTGTCGGGGCTGCGCCTCGCACCCTAATGAAAACCTAATCAGGCGACCATCTCGCCCAACCCCAATGTCCATTGCTGCTGACCTGTACAGAGGTCGCAGGAGCTGCGGATGGTCGCTTGTTTGATGGCTTCGGGGGCAGATCTCTGAAAAGTTCTGGGGCAGGATAGCAGGAGCACGTCGGCCGCGATGATTTGTCTGCTGAAGCAGCACATGCAACCTACGGGCTGCTCCATCATTTCGCAGCTCAGTGGGGAGAGATGCGGGGTGCTGAAGGCGGGTGATGATAGAGCCCCGTAGTGTTGGGGCTCCCCTAAACGAGGCATCAACAGCGCGCGCTATCGAGAACTTAGAAGGCCAGCTCATGGTCGCCTCCCTTTCTATTTTGTTGCGATTGGACGTCCGCGGCAACACCATTCCCCGCAGAATTGCGATGGCGCTGGAGAAATAGCATTGGGCGTTCCATTGTTGGCGAGCACAATCGCGATGCGACGTCTTGGAGGGCCTGCGCAGAGAGCTGCTAAGAGATCGACTTGCTCGTGTGCGACAAGGTGATGCCCAGCTGTAAAAAGCAACTGTCGGTACACCACTAGTTATCCAGCTGACTGGTACAAAGTACCATGTTGCGGGAGCTTCCCGGACCAAATAGCGAGTTCAGCTACGGAGTACTGAGAACAGGACTCCGGGGGTGTGTGGGAAATGGCGTTTTCTGCTGACGCCGCCCATTCAAGTCGCGATTCCATTTTGGGGTCTGTCGTCCGGACTGGCGTAATCTGTGCGCTGGGGGTCGTTCCAGCCCAAAAATGATGGACTCGGCGGAGGCGCCATTCAGGTAGACTGCCACGACTGCCCAAGTCAGACGCTCAGCAGGCGAGCTGGGACATGCTGCTGGTGCATTGTGCACCGCCTAACACTTGGTGCTCTTGACCACAGGACATCCTGGAACGGTATCGTCGCATGCCTCTGCGCTGCATCTGCCATGGATGATGGGGACCACCAGCAACAGCGACAACGACCATGCCCGTGCTGCCTAGAGCGCCGCCAAAACTCAGCTCTCAGCAGTTGCTGGCGAGGCTGCTTCCCAGCCTAGCTCAAATGGTATCTCTGGCTAGGAGCGAGGCGGGAAACGGGGGTGGGGTTCACTGCCTCGTGGACCAACTCTAGCTCCCTTGCCAGGCCCTCACCTTTCTGTGGTGCCAAGATCTGCGGTGCCCAGATGCTAAATCTAGCAACTCGTGGCTTCCACAGCTCAGTCCGGGGCCAGGCCTCTCGAGTGAATGCAAGGGCCGGCTTCACTGGTCATTTTGTCGCCGTCCTCATAATAAAGTCACGTCGGACCTGTCGTCGAGCAGGTTTGGTGAGGTCAGCTCGTTTGAGCCGAATCGGCGCGGCCGTTCTTATCTTTGCTGCATTGCTGGCCAGAGGACCTAGTGCGTCAAATACAAGAGTGCTGCTGATACGGGTTGGCTCCATCGTTCTGGGCTATCGCGACGGCGCGCTCGGCCTTCTGGAAGGGTTCTTTTATCGCTCAAAGGCTGCAAAAGCACCACAAGTTGACTGCGCTGTTTGCAGCATCCAGTCTCCCACTTCCAGTGCCAAATGATAAAGTGTGAGGACGCATAAATGGCTTGCGAGCCCACACCACCCACATTGTTGCGAGAGTCAGGACTGTGATGGACCGCACCAGCCAACATCGATTTCGCCCCGAATGTCACCACCACCACCAGCCGCCTCCAAATTCGACCCGCACACCCCCTCATTACACACCCCAATCCCCCATCCAAAGTCCCCTGCCGAGTCAATATGGCTCTGATTGTCTGGCCTCTTGGCTTTCAACGCCACCGTTTCCAGGTGCCCCAGGTGCCCCAGGTGCCCCCAGTCTGGAACTCGTTAGCTCACGAGCCGACTCGGGAGCAGTATGACAGAACTCTGAACGGGATTGTCCATGTAGCTTCTTCGCATGCATTCATTGTAGCGTTGTCCGACCCTCCCAGCCAAGCTTGCAGCTTCCCGTGCGGCACCTCCGTTTAAGAGGCGTCTTCCCCCCCAACTTCCGCATTCGTTTTTTTTTCTTTCAGACTCTCCTTATTCTTTATCGCCTCTCCTGCTTCCTCTCTCTTCTGTCACCTCCTTCCTCTCTCCCATCTGTTGCTCTTCAGTTGCCAGAAAGCACAGAGCTGCCAACCATGTCTGGTAAAGACGGCGTTGTCGCCTCCGAAAAGGGCGATTTCGTCCCCGAGTACGAAGGCACTTCCCAAGTTCTTCCCAAGGAAGCCGGCGCTGCTTATTCCGAGGAAAGCTTCTTGACTCGCAACGGCCTCACTATTGACTCTTTCAAGCCGAAGCACTATGGCAAGGGCATTGTCGAGCTGGAAAGGCCGATGCAGGGGCGCCATCTGCACATGATCGCCATCGGTGGTTCTATCGGTGCTGGTTTCTTTGTCGGTTCCGGTGGTGCTCTGTACAAGGGTGTAAGTAATTTCGGTACACTGCAGCTGTATCAACCTGTGCGGTTTCGCAATGGGTGTGCGCTGCACGTTTCCGCTCAACAATCCAATAATGAACCAGAAGCGCTAACGTACATCCGACTACCAGGGTCCCGGTAGCGTTCTCATCGATTTCTTGATTATTGGTGTTATGATTTTCAACGTCGGTATGTTTTCAATCGTCGCACCGAGCTAGCAATTGTGCCGGGGCTGTCGTGACCTGATGTCGCGCGAATCAATCGCTAATGACATTGCTCGATAGTCTATGCTCTTGGTGAGCTCGCCGTCATGTACCCTGTCTCTGGTGGTTTCTATACCTATTCGACCCGCTTCATCGATCCTTCCTGGGGTTTCGCCATGGGCTGGAATTACGTCTTCCAGTGGGCCATTGTATTACCTCTCGAATTAACAGTGTGCGGTATCACCATACAGTATTGGGATGAGAAAACATCGCTTGCTGTGTGGATCGTCGTCTTCTTGGTCCTCATCATTATCATCAACGTCTTTGGCGCTCTTGGCTATGCTGAAGAAGAATTCTGGGCTTCAGCATTCAAGCTTGCAGCCACAGTTGTCTTCATGATCATCGCCCTTGTTCTGGTTCTCGGCGGCGGGCCCAAGAGCGGTGCTTACAGCGAGTACCAGGGAGCCAAGCTTTGGTACAACCCCGGTGCTTTCAAGAACGGATTCAAGGGCTTCTGCTCCGTCTTCGTCACCGCTGCCTTTGCCTTCTCCGGTACTGAGCTGGTCGGCCTGGCCGCCGCGGAATCGAGCAACCCCGTCCGCGCTCTTCCCGGTGCCATCAAGCAGGTCTTCTGGCGTATCACCCTCTTCTATATCCTGGGTCTTTTCTTCGTCGGCCTCTTGATCAATTCCGAGGACAAGTCGCTCCTGTCCAACTCCGCCTACGCCGATGCCAAGGCTTCGCCGTTCGTTCTTGTTGGAAAGTATGCTGGTCTTAAAGGATTCGACCACTTTATGAATGTCGTCATTCTCGTTTCCGTCCTTTCTATCGGTGTTTCTGGCGTATATGGTGGTTCACGCACCCTGACTGCCCTTGCCCAACAGGGATACGCCCCCAAGATCTTCAGCTACATTGACAGATCTGGTCGTCCTCTTTTCTCGGTTCTCATCATTATTGCCTTTGGCTTCCTTGCCTTCGTCAGCTTGGCTGCTTCTGGTGCCGTTGTTTTCGACTGGCTGCTGGCTCTGTCCGGTCTCGCTGCGCTTTTCACCTGGGGCTCGATCTGCCTGGCTCACATTCGATTCCGCGCTGCTTGGAAGTACCACGGCCACACTCTTGATGAGATTCCTTTCAGGGCCGCTGGTGGTGTCGCCGGTTCCTGGCTGGGCCTTGCCTTGATCTTCATCGTCCTTATTGCCCAATTCTACACTGCCGTTGCGGCCCCTATTGGCGAATCTGGTTTGGGCACTGTCGAGGGCTTTTTCAAGTCGTATCTTGCACTTCCCGTCGTGCTTTTCTTCTGGGCTTGTGGCTTCCTCTGGAAGCGTACCGGATGGCTCACCGTTGCCAACATGGATGTCGACACTGGTCGCCGTGAGCTGGATTGGGAGGAAATCAACGCCTATCGGGCACGCATCGCTGCCTACCCCGCTTGGCGACGTCTTCTTCACCACACCTTTTAAGCGTCGTTGCTGTTTCGGTGACATGCATTGAGTTGTCGTTTGCGTTTGCGTCGTGGGTGTGCTGGCGTGTAGGTGTCTGTCGGGTCGCGACTATTCCAGGCCGGCGCCCTATTCATTGATTATCATTAGCTGTACAACCTTTTTAAACTTTATACCACTTTACAAAGATGAAATGAAGATAGTTTTTACAATCACTTTCCGCGTTTTGTCCTTGTCTTGTGTACCAGGTCTGGAGAAGTGGCCGCTGCTTCGTTTGCCATTGCCAGTTATCGAATGTCACAAGGCATTTTGTTTGATAGAGACATCCTGTTCAGCTCTTTTGTAACTGTGCTACGAGTTGAATAAGGCAGTACCGAATGCGACCGTGCCAAACGCGGGTGCTCGCCACCTTTTGAGATAAAGAGAGGATACACCGGGGGCCGCTGTGGTCCGCTAAAAGCTGTTGTCAGGCCCGCTGTAACGCCAGATGGTCACCATAAGCTGTCAAGCCTTGCGCGCCCTACATGTCAAAATGTGGTCTATTATTGCCAACAGATGCGGGCCCCTCGGTTGGCACAATTACCAATACTCGGCTCTCGGAACAACTCTACGTCTTTCTGAGATTGCCTAGCTACCCGGCCTTGTTGCCACCTGTCTCAGAACCGAAAGGCGCCACGAAGCTCGGCGCTCGGCTGGTGGCAGGAACCTCGGCGGGGATCTTGCCGCAACAACTCCCAACAGTTGGTCAGTACTACTTTGTGCTTAATGAACCATGCATATGTTCAATAGTTGCCTTTTTATCTACATCCCAGTCAGGATCACTCTTCTTCCACCAGCTCGCGAACATCTGCGACAGTCGTCCTGGCCATGTTCTTGAGCAGTATACGATCGTCAGCTTCTCTATATCTATCCCACGAATCAAGTCCTTCTTTTGCTTGGATGCTTAGAGTTTCGTAGCCTTGCTTGATGACATCAGTCACCTGCGTCGTCGTCAAATTGTTGGGCTTCTTCTTCCCGCCGCCTTCAATCAGCAGCTGCTTGTAATGAGTGCTAACATTGATGAGCGTGTCAATCGAGCTGCCCGCTCGCTTTCCCAGACCGTAATTTTGTTTAAACTTTGTCAAAATTTCACCGCTTTCCACGACCTTGTAGAACAAGTCGTCATATGCAGCTGGTGTTGGCAGGAAAGCTTCGCCAGCTGACAGTGACAGCGCCAGCAGATTGACAACATGGTCGACAAGTGTATCCATATGAGGTAAATCTTTAAGATCTGACGTGTAAGTGGTCAGAAACCGAACTAGCGATAGCATAGACCTGAAAAACTCTGCCCAGTGGTAGTGCAACCTCGTTCGCGAGCGCGATACATATGAGATGACCCGAAGTAGAATGCCCAGACAGAGGGTGTATAACGATACATCAAGTCTTTTTCGGAGGTTGTGGTTGATGCCATCAATCATGGTGTCAAGAAGCGAGCATGCCAGGACTCGCTCGCCTTTGACCAGTGGCAAGAACGGCGCCCTGTGCCGACAGAGCCGGACAGCCATTTTAGACTCCTCGCTGCACAGTATCTTGCAGATGGACTGATCTTCGATGAGAAGTCGGAATACCATGAGATTCAAATGCGCATAGTAAGTAGAGCGATGCGACAGATGCGCATGTTGAAGAAGATAGGATGTGAGCGACAGGTATGCTGCCATCGGCCTCTCGGTTCCCTTCTCACCAATGGCAGTGAGAAAGCTGGTGCAGAATAGCTTGTTGGCGTGGCTGAAATCATAGGCAGCTAGCAGCACCGCTGCTCGCTCCTTTGGACTGGGCAGGTTAGAGAAGTGTCGCTGCTGCGATAGCCAGCGGATACTCACAGCTCTGTGAACATTTGCTTCGCTGTCTCGGCATCGTAAATCGGTTTCTTTTCTTGTCTCGGACCAGGTGCAATAGCGCCGAGCCCTAGCATTCCCAGAGCGTTGCTAAAGGTCCAGCCCTCTGGTAGATCGTCCTGAACATTGAGATAGTCGGTACGAGTCACTTGACAAGCTATGCCGATGCAGTTCACGATCATTGTTATGGCTCTCTCGTTGACGAAATCATTCAACCGCAGCTGGTATGGGTTTTGAAACTCAAACTTGTTGTAGTTGGCTAGCAAGCTTAGCAGGATGACAGGTTCAAGCACCATCGCGGGTGATTCGGTATCCTGGATAAACTAGCAATGTCTGGGTCAGCCGAAGGTGCGCATATTAAAGCTTCCGTTGCCCACCTTCATAACCGAGGGAAATAGGTCCCTTTGTATCATATAAGTAAGCAACGTCGTTTGGTATGCGCCAGCTGTAATGGCCAACAATACACCGATTGCCTTGTGCCGTAATTCCACTGTCCAGAAATCAGCCAGAAATCAGCACCCGAACGTCAAGGCACAGGTGTCAAACACATTACATACGGTCGTCTCCAGTCCGGATCGCAGCATCTAGAGTGCTGACAAAATCTGTAAAGACAGAGTCGATTCGGTCCAGGCCGGCTAGTACCTCAATGATTGCTGAGCTCGGATGGGCATATCGTTTCGCCAGAACGCAGGACAAAAAGACCTTTAACGTCTAGAGAAACATCAGCATCTGAGTACTCTCGCAGACCCTGAGTGTCGAACATCTAGTGCGTTTTGTGGCGCACTACCACGGCCAGACTTGAGGGCCTCAATCCCTTCACTGAAGAGCTCTTGCGACTGCCCCTCCAAGACCAGCATGTCCGCGGGGGAAGTGTTCTGCAGCAGCTTCCTCAGCGTCGCGAGATCCGGCTTGAGAAGAAAGAACTCCCTCCAGAAGCCCCTTGACTGTCGTCCCTTTTCAACATCCTGTATTGTGCTTCGATGTCAGTCGCGTCGCAAACGTAGTCGGGCTGGAACGGCTATCCGCACCTATTTTGCCAGGAACAGTCAGCAATGATGCAGCCGATGGGCGTGCGCAATAGCTTACCTGAAAGAGCTCGGCGTATAGCTGGTTTATTTTCGGAGTGAAAACCTCTGGCTGAGGCTGCCGAGTGAGCGGTGACGCCTCCATGAAAGACTTCGTTGACACGCAGTTACAAGCAGCTTGTGACGGACGTGCGACAAACGGCGAACGAAGGCCATTCCTGTGCCAATCGGGATAGTTCTAGTGCTGCTTTACTGACTCTGCATCAACCATGACCAGTCATGCCACTTGTTCGGAATGGTCCATAAAATAGCGTTACAGAATTACCCGTTCTGGACAAGTCTCATCACTGGCTGCATACAGTGTTATATTCAATCCATGCGCACTGTGGCACTGTTGTTCTATATTATGGCACAGTGTGCAAATTCGACTTGGGCAGGAAGAACTTTGTATTCCTCCTATAAATAAAGGTGTTGAAATCAACTGACTTTGTAACGATTACGTTTTTTCTCAACGGGACGATGTACTTTAGACAGGTGGCCAAGCTGATCCTATCGCTTCTTTTGACTTCTATGGATTCCTGACCTTTGCCAGCAATTGCTCGTCGTCCTTGAGCAAACGTGACAAGACTTTGGGAGGAGCATACAGACGGCCGAAAACCTAACAACATAAATCAAATTACAGCTATAAATGCTTATATACGCCTTGTCGAGCGTTATTGATCGAGCTGCAGGCGACTGGATCGCAGTTGCTGCCCGGTATAGGGTAGGCCAATTTCCCAAACGAGTTGCAACATTTGGTTGTTATAAAGTTGCAATCGGGGCGCGAATTACGTTTACCAGATGCTGCATTCGACTAGCATGTCTTGATCAACCCATAAAGATTGTGATCAAACATATATATGCCACGCAACCCTGGGTCAACTAATCGAGGAATTACGGGAGGCTGTCGAGTTAAATCAAGACCTCGCATATGCCGTCAGGACAAAATACACTACACGTGGTACCACGGCAAGATTCACAGATCAAAGTAATGACCCTGCAAGAACAAGACACCTCTCAAACCCAATACGAGCAAGCTATGCGGGTTAATGTATATGCTACCAACAGCCGGGCGGCTTCATGGCTCGATGAAGGGCTATTTATGGAGAGAGAATTGTACGCCAAAACGCATTGCTAAGTATCCAAAATTACACAGCATATGCCTATAAATACTGAATGAGCTTAGTAATTCAATCGTTGCAGCCATTTGTTCAACCATGAAGGGACCGAGTCAATTACCAACTCTTGGTCGTCACATCATCGGAGTTCCAAACCAGCGTCCCGAAGTCAGGAGAAGAGCATCCTGCCCGCGACGCAACACTAATTCAGCCACGCATTTACATGTATCCTGAACCATATCCGCGCACCGCATTTTGGGGAGTTTGCAGCTGCCGACCACGGAGAGACGCCGAGCAAGCCACAGAGGGGCGTGGCAGGCCTGGCCTCTGATCAGCGGTGGATGCATGCGCAGTGGCAGTCGAGATTTTGTATGCAAAGATAAAGCCTGCCGCGTTGTTGAGCATCAAATACGAAGGTCAATTTCAAAAAAAAAAAAAAACAGGCGCGCAAGGTCCAATTCTTCCAAGGCCATCCCTGCGTGAGTCAAAACTGCGTGGCGTCTGCATGAGCTCAGAGATCTGGTCTGACATTACGTTTTGTGTTTTTGGCGGCTCTGTCGGGCCAGCCGGAGAGCGGGCCGGGGGCTTGCAACCACGGCAGGCAAGTCTCCCGGGTGAGAGAAGTGATGGATGTGCCTGGTTCCTGATCAGATGGCCAGACAGACATGGGAAGGGGAGGAGGTGGGGGAACGAGGCGGTGGACAGACTGGCCACTGGGGCACTGCAAATTTACAGGGACAATTAACAGTATTCGTAGGACGCGACGACTTGCTGCTTTGGACTCGGATTCAGCAGCTGGAGAGCACATCATTGCATGCAGTTTATCTGATATAAAAGACGCAACTATAGACCATTGACAGCACAACTACTGGTGCCGCACAGACGGCTCAACGCTGGGATCGGCAAGGTATGAAACCCACACAAGAGTCGAGAAGAACGTGGTTTTTTTTCTCTTCTGAAATTGAGTCTGCCGCAAAATACGCCCGATGCTTTCCGTGTGCCAGTAACCTTGCAAGACCAACGACAGCCGTGTCCGCCCAGGCCGTCTATTCGTGAAGAGCCAGGTTTGCACGGACAATACCGCTGACCCTCCCTGGCTCTCGCCATCTACAAAATTCCACTCCTGGCCTTTCGAAAACAGCCAAGTGGTTAGTCTGTCCAGCTGCTGCCCAGCTGCACCTTTGTCTGCTTGGTCTCGGTACACTCCTCCTCTACGCGAAACAGACCTGTCGCAGCCGCAAGATTGTAGCCCACGAGTGCGCCCAAAATGCCATTTTTTTTTTCGCGTCAAAGACGCTCCAACGTCATGTCAGTGTACCGTTCTGCCAAGGCCTGTATAACAGGGGACAAGGTATGGGGAGACGCAAGCAGAGCAAGGGTCACAGGCGCACGGTCGCCGCGAGATGTCTTGTCTGCCTGCCCATGATTGCTCCCCACATGCGGATAGCGGACCTCGAGCCGGGGACATGGACAGGGGCGCGGGCAGTTGCTCCGTATTGAAAGTGGAAAAGTGATGAGCAACCAGTTGCCATGTGTGCATGTGTACCGGAAAAAAAGTAGAGAGTTGGAGCCAGGATGCTGATTGAGTTTGCAGGGGTCCTGCTTCCCAAACCACGTGCCGAGTGTGAAGGGGGAAAAATGTCTTTGCTCAGGGGCAGAGAATTCCCCGACCTGGTGACAGTGTAGGTCTCTTACCGGAAAGCATGAGTTGGACACCACTGGTATCCCCAGGTTGTAAAACGTGTACACGACGGGGTATGTCGTGACTGGGGCGGCTGAGACGTCACAACGGCGCCGAGACCGGCGTGATAGAGCGTACTGAGACCACAAACATTCGTGCAGAATTACGATTTTCTTCTCGCCAAGAGACGAAAAAGGCTTCGGGGCGATACACCGGGGAAGCCAGGTGCGCAATGTCCATGCCGAAACTCCAGTCTCAACCAAGCTTTCTTGGCGTGTTGTTGACCGCGTCGCGCAAAAGATGCCTCGCGGCCCTGTGAACGGGGTTGGCTACTGACGAGAGATCAATTATCCGAATTTCGCGGAGAATATTGTTTCAAATGACTCGACCATCAGACGAGATCCCTTGCATCTGACCAGGCGAGGCCGGCCGTTTGGGCAGTTTACTTGAGAAACGGGCGCAGAGCCGTTTGAGATGCGTGGGGGCGCTCGTCCTTGCGCCAACGCCGACTGTAATCAATCGACTACCTTGTCCTTGCTCAGGTCGAACCGATGCTGCCGCTCGTCCGCCTTTGCTCAATCTGGGTACCGAGAGCCAGAGGAAGCGTAACTGCCGGGCATGCAGTGCAACAATATTTTTGCTCGCGCTCTGAGGCTGAAATGGGACAATACAATGCTACGATGCTACCGGACTGCCTATTCTTCATTAGTGCCAAAATGCAGACAAGTGAGACACTCAAATATCCGAGACATGACAAGGGCCTTTGTTTGAATTGTCTGGCAGGGCCTGCCGGCACTTTGACCAAGGAGTGGTCATGGTGGCTTCTGCATCACGGTCAGGGGGTTTCATTTCCTGATTGTTTACATGAGAGACGAGAGAGATATGGGAAAAGATTTGGTGTTGGCCAGTCCTTGTTCCACATGGAGTTTCCACAATGCAGTGATGGGCACAGGGATGCTGAGAGCACTGCATGTCACCCACAAATCGGAACAATGCGCATGCACCTAGGCAGCAAGAAAGCTGCACGATGCAGGCTTTCTGGCGGACCAGGAGCGAGACGGACCAACTCTACCGATCATGCTTGACACATCGGAACACATGCCCGGACGTCATTGCGCTCGATTTTCAAGATTAGAGACGAATAACACAGCCGACCATGGCCTTGGAACGGGGCCGCTTAGGCCGTGCGGCGCCAAGCCAGTGGAAAGCTTGTTGTCAGGCACATGAGGTGGAAGAGACGAGTCCAGCAAGAGCCACGAGCACGGACAGGTGCATGTACAGTGCTTCCCATGCTGATCGACTTCATGACAGTTGCATGCGGCACAAGAATGCAACCCAGCCTCCTTTATCTTTGAACCATATGCTACAGTTTATATCATCTTCGTGCATACCTCTGTCCAGCCCCTGGCTCTGCATTATCAAGTGGCGGGGAAGCTGGATATGTTATGCCTGAGCGTGCATCGCTTATGAGCCAAATAAGTCCATCAACGTAACATAAATGGTACCCTCTACCGTCATGATGCGAAGGAGAAAATCATTGCGGAATTTAGAGACTACAGATTATCGTGCTACGGACAAGACGCCGCAGTCCCTATCCCAGGGGGACGAGTTGATGGAATGGCCACTCGACTCGAGGTCGCTCAACGCAGACCATCTCAAATTACTTCATGAAGAGGTTTTTCATGGCTAGTGCATCGACCCGAGCTCACATGATGCACATTCTATAAATGTGTATCTCGATGTGGCGGACCTGTGTCGGACGACGCCGCGGCTCCCAGTGCCCGGTAAGCAGTGATGTCCAACTGTAGTCTCTACGACCTGGTCATGATCTGCGGATAAAAAGTCGCAATCGGGTCTTTGTTGCGAAGCGAGATGAGTAGCAGTGTTAACTGCGTCGCAAGCAAGAAAGGAATCGCTTCACCAGTAAATATAAGACCCCGCAATGCATCCTGGAGCTTTCTTTGGCCGCATCGCGAACCTCGAAGCGAGATGGAGTAGTCGCGCCGGTCTGCAGCAACGTGCTTATTTTGCTGACGTTCAAGGGCCGTTCAGCCGTCCGCCGCAGTACAGCATTCAGAAAGATCGACGGCCAGGCCCCAAGGTTTAAAGAGATTTCCAAGGCCCAGGCTTTTTCTCTTTTGTTTTAGCGGCGCTCCCGATAGACTCGCCAAGGCCCAATTCATGCCTCGGCCATCCCCCCCCCTTTTTTTTTTTCGTTTCTGTCTTTTTCCCGGCCTACGGGTCGATTGCCGGATCAGGGGAGGGGGCAGATGGAGCGTGAAATAAGCAGACCAGGAAGCCAAGACCGGGCCGAGCAGTACCAGTATGCGTAGCTAAACATCATTGACTGCCCACGCTGCGTAGGGGTGCCGACATGCACACACATTGTCACGTGCGTGGTGTAGCCGACGAATGTGCTGGGGAGCAGAGGAGAATGAGACTTGTAAGATTACGACACGCCATTGACAGGTTTGGCAGGCCAAGACGCGCGCCGTTGATGATAACTGAGGTCTTTCAATATTGCAAGCAAGCACAGCTCCGAGACAGTTTCGCCACTCGGAAAAGATCTGGAACAATATTCCAAGCGGCAAAGGACACGGGATTTTGCCATGTATCCACGAGAAATTATCTGGAAATGTAGGCGAGGAAACTTTGTAGTCGAAAATTTTCGGGAGCTCGTGAGGATGCCGTCCACTTGTTCCTCACATGGGCTCATGCTTATTCGCCTCTGCACGGCGCGTTCTCGCACGTCGCCATCACACGATTACACCAGTCCCATTGCTCATCCTATCAGCTCACGCCGATGCTGGAAGCTACACCCACGCGAGCCCGTCCCGCGCGAGAGCTCTTGTGCCATGCCCAAGACGGCTAGCAAGCGCAGGCACAAGCAAAACTAAAGAAAGAAGCGTTATCCGGCCCCCTTTCCCCCAAACCTTGTATAAAGGTTCTTCACTAATCATCAAAAGACTGGGATGCTAAAAAAAGAGCACAAAACAAAGGCGCGCCAGAGGATCCAGAGAGCTGGGCCGCGCCATGTAACGCTCCGCGTGTCCGACTTGTTGCAGTAGCGTAGGCTTATGTTAGTAGGCAAGAAGAAGAGCTTGTGCCGGCTTTCTTTTAGTTTCTTCACAGTTTACTTCCGTTCCAATCAACGTCCAGACGTGGTCATCTGTGACTCCCGCTTCGGTGGCGAGGGACCAGGGCCCTACGAGCTCATCTCGATTGCTGAAGAACAGAGGGCGCAGCAATCATTACGACTGCTCCAATCATGACGACTGTTGAACAATCAGTGCTGATTGTCTAGGGCGCTACCGCTACGGGGGGGGG
>JARJRE010000218.1:0-52316 GCA_030783385.1 Akanthomyces dipterigenus | reverse complement strand
AAAAAAAAAAAAAAAAAAAGCACCAGACTCAAGGAATGAACAAGCTACCGGCCAATAGTCCTCACGCCCCTTGTTTCACTTGGAGAAACATGCCTGTTTCGGCCAAGGTCACACTTCAGCTAGGGCAAATTAGACCGATCACAGCCTGGCAAGCTTCCTGTAAGCAGCCGTACTTGGAACTACATCACTTCTGCCACGGTCCGCGGCCACATGGTAATCCTCAACTCAACAAGGCTTCTACTGCGACCTGTGGCCTTGGCTCATAGCCATTTCGGCCCCAGGCATGAGCAAACGATGAAATACGAAGCAGTCTTCAAAACAGCTTCAAAGGCTTGCAGTACCAAGTAGCCGACTCTCTAGGCGGTGCAGCCTTGAGTCTGTAGATCTTTGTAGTACTCACCGTTTCGAGACTCATCCGCGCCCACCACAGTTCTGCAAGCCAATCTCCCTCGGGCAGCATCACTTGGGGCATCTTGTAAAGTTTGAACTTGTCCTACGGATGTGGAAACGAGAACAGCCAACGGCTGTGGAATCTCTGTAAATTACTGTAGACGCCACAATCCCGAACTGGCAGGTGAAAAGTAAGGCTGCGTCCACGCAGCCTACGAGCACAACTAACAACCTGCCGCAACAGCCGTCCGGCCCAATAAAGGAGAGCAGTATCTTGCGGTTGGATGCAGCCAGGACGCGAATATTGCTTTCCAGTGAGCCACTGATGGCATGGCTGGCGCGTGGCTGATGGTTAGTCACGCCGCGATCCCCTAGATCTCAACGCACTATTTCGTACATTGCTCAATCTAGAAGTCCACTCAAGGGCCAAGACTTCCTATCCTGTCTCCATTTACACATTGCCCTCTTAGCATCTCCGTTGGAAGGAAAAACTCAGCTCTTGACTTTCCGCCATCCACTCTTGACCATGAGCCAAGAAATTGACGCCCGTTGTAACATGGTCATCCAGGCTGGCCTCATCCACGGTGCTGTCTTTTGTGCAACCAACGCCGCGGGAGACTTTCCCTACACCAGTGCCCTTGGTGAGCGAACTCTTTTGTCTGGTGAGAAGGTGGCACAGCGCACAGACGACATTCTCTGCCTTGCCGCCGCCACTGGTCTCATCACCACCATTGCGGTGTTGCAATGCGTAGAGGACGGCATCCTCAACCTGACTGGCAATGTTCTCGACCTGGTCCCGGAGCTTCAAGGCAAGCGAGTCATCACCGGCCACTCAAAGTTTGCCGATGGCCAAAAACCCATCATGGAGCCACTGACAGGGCCCCTCACACTCGAAATGCTTCTCACCCATAGCTCCGGCGTGGTCTTTGACGTGCTGAATGAGCATGTCGGCCGTTGGCGTCGCACTTTTGCACCTCGGGATCCAAACGCCCAGCTTACCGTGGAACAAACATACAACTACCCCCTTGGCTTCCAGCCTGGACAGGGCTGGATGTGGGGGCCTGGTATGGACTGGGCCGGCCGCGTCGTGGAGAAGCTCACGGGCCGGGCACTTGGTGCCTTTGTGCAGGAGCGCATCTTTACGCCGCTGGAGATTACAGACGCAGAGTTTTACCCTGTTCGCCGCCCAGACTTGCAGCAGAGACAGGTAGATCGCCATCCTGAAGATCTAGAGGGCTATGGGAGAGCCGCGCTGGGCGGGGACGGCAACAAAGGCACCAAGGGCGATTTCGGCGGCCAGGGCATGTTCATGACGGCGCCAGACTTTGTCAAGCTGCTGCAGTCTCTGCTGGCCAACGACGAGAAGCTGCTGCGGCGAGCAACTGTGGATGCCATGTTCAGAAATCACCTCAACGCCGCATCGGCCAAGGAACTCGACGAGACGCTGACCGGGCCGCTGGGTGGCTTCTTTCGTCCAGACCCCGAGAGCGAGTCCAGGACCGGCCATGGCCTCGGAGGACTCGTGACGCTGGAGGATATCGAGAATGGACACGGCGCAGGAACGCTGACCTGGCCGGGGGCCATGCCGGTGCTTTGGTTCATCGACCGCAAGAATGACTTGTGTGGGTTCGGTTCCGTGCAGGCGACTCTGGGACCTGGCGGCACTTCGAGGGTGCCTGGTCTCAAGATTGCGTTTCGCAAGGGTGTCTATGCTGAATATGCTACTTGGAAGAAGGAAAAGGGCCAAGCATGATTGTGCCATGCGTGAGGACGCTGACCATTGACAACGACACAAGGAGCGACATGCTTGTTTAAATGACTTTAGCGATGAGCGGTGCATTCTTTTGGATCAACCTGACAAAGGCAGAGTAGATGAGGGTATACGCAATCGTCTTACCACAGGCCCGTGCCGCGTAACTGCATGTAGCGCGAAATGTGGAGGGCGATGGCGCAGTCAGTGTCGTTTTCCTATTTTGGAACTCGTCTCGCTTCAATTGGCTGATGGATGATGTAGTCCGGTGGGATAACAGCCATCGTTCAATTTCCCGGGCTAGCTGGCGTTTTCTCATTTTGTGGCCTGCCGCGCTTTGTTTCCGTGCAGTGTCAATGCGATGTATACGACGTCCGCTGGCACAGCTTGAAAATGTTTTGGATAAATTACTTGACGTCCTCTGCACCTCTTATCTCTTCCATCATCTCCAACTTCTCTTCGGACCTAATTCATTTGCACTACCCATTTACCCATATTCTTGTTTCAGACATCAAGGCTGCATTCCTACTATCCACCTTTGTAGCCATCAGTTCTGCTCATGCTTTGGCCGAAAGAGGTACGCTTGAGAACCCGATAGCATCAACTCGACAAGGACTGGTACTTGGTACTCGAGTCCACGACCGCGTAGATGCATTTCGAGGTATTCCCTATGCCCAAGCGCCGCTTGCTTCGTTGCGCTTCATGCCCCCGCAGCCTCTGGAGGGCGCTGAGCTGGCCATGGATGGTCCCGTGCGCAATGCCACGGAATTCGGACCTGTCTGCCATCAGTTTCACTACAGAACCGTCATGGGCGATGTACTCATTGAGACGAGCGGCCAGTCCGAGGACTGCCTAACTCTCAACGTCTTCGTCCCCCGGCCCAGTGCATGCAACCAAAACCAAGACCAAGAGCCCCTGCCCGTCTTTGTGTGGTCCTTTGGCGGCGCATTCGCCGAGGGCGGCGGAAGCATGCCGCTTTTTGATCCCACGAGTTTTGTCGCCGAGAACCAGGACATTATCGTGGTCACATGGAAGTCAGTAGCCTACACATTTGCTGTTCCGGTTGAGCCCGCACTCACAAAAAGCTGGCAGCTACCGAGTCAACTTGTTCGGATTCCCAAACTCGCCTGCGCTGACTGCGCAGAATCTAGGAATTCGAGACCAGCGAGTTGCCCTAGAGTGGGTGCGCGATAACATTGCCGGGTTTGGAGGCAACGCCTCGCACATCGTTCTGGGCGGGCAGTCATCGGGCGCAGACAGCGGAAACGCAATGCTATACTCGCACCCCGACGATGCTATCGTGAAGGGTATCGCGCTCCAGAGCGGCACTGTGCAAGTCATTGGCGCGGCAGTGGACAACCCAGACGCCGAGTTTGTTCGCGTGGCCAAGGCCGTCGGCTGCGATGATGCCACTGATCGCGACAGCGAGCTGCATTGCATGCAATCCATTGATGCTGACCAATTGCACCGCGCTGTTTCGAACACTACTCTGAACGAGTTTGGAAGCCCGCCTGGAGGGTCACCTATGGTAGACGACTAGATACTATTCACAGCGCAGGAGTATGATGTCCGCGGAAGAAAAGGCCATTGTGCACAGGTTGTGAGTGCACAGCATCGACCCGGACGTCTTACTTCCACAATAACGCTAACACGGACAGCCCACGCTGCTGGGTATCACCGATAATGAAGGAGATTCGGTGATGAATTGGTCCGCAGAATGCGGCATCAATAAAACCGCAGCTGCCATCATCTCCGCAAGCCTACTCAACTGCAACATTGCCCTTGAATCGCAGTAAGTAGCAAGAACTCTAGATCGTCAAGCAGTGGCTAAACCAGAACAACCCTACAGGTATCGTCATTGGAACAACGTCGCGACCTGGCGATATCGTTATTTCGGAACTTTCCCAGAAGTCACCCCGTATCCATGGCTCGGCTCGTATCATCAAGGTAAGAACGAAACTCGAATCAAAAGTCAGCTAACACAACTAATTCGACAATGTTAGCCGATGTTGCGCTTCTGATGGGTACATACAATAAAATGAGCGACACCGCACTGCACCACAACTCTACCACTGCGGCGGCATCCCGGTATTTTCAGCGCTTGTTTGGTACTTTTGTGCGCGATCCTACAAATGGCCTTCAGGAAGCATATGGCTGGCCGACATTTGACCCGGCCTGCAGAACACTGATGGAGCTCTTCCGCAACAACACCGTGTCTGCGTCCTTGGAAGAGCCTGCCTTGTACGATCAAGTCTGCCAAAACCCACCCCCGATACCCTGGGCAGCTGTAGGTGCGCCAGCTCCGTCGTGCTGAGCAGAATGTCGCAACGCAACGAGGAGAGCATGGTCGTGCTGAACACACCTGCTCCTATCGGCGTCAACAGCAGGACATCACTGGGGTCGATGCAGCCTAGGAGAGAAAGGAGATTTGTGTCGCATGGAAACTGTTGCGAGGTATAAAAATAGGAGTATTATTCAATAAGCAAAGGCGGGATGGTCCCGTGGCAAGTGTAACACGCAAAGTATGGCTTGGCCCCATGGTGGTATGGTAGAATTTCCGTTGCGAAAGCTTTAGTACAAGAGAGGATGCGAAGAAGTATTCCTGTAAATCGAATCGGCCATCTCGATACTGTTGCAGTATCGGAGCAAAAAGAAAACATACAACAGCCGGTGTTCGCTGGTCGTCACCGACCCAACTACTAATCTGCCGGTCAATAGCTTAACTTCAGCGGAGCAAACGGGACGCGGTGTGTTCTACTGCCTATGGTCGTATGTGATAGCAGGACGCGCAATCTTAGTCTATATTTGGATTAAAGATGGACCGTGCATGCATGATTGTGGCTGCCTGAAACGCGGCGTTTTACGCCTTTATGTCTCATTTTACACAATTAAACCAAAAGCTCAGTGTGCCTTCTTCTGCAACTCAATTAGGGCTCGCTAATCCCCCTTTTCCGTGGCCAGTTTCGCACATTTTGACGGTTGCGCCTCTGTGTGCGCACCCGCGAATTGGCAGCGGGGCTGCTGCAACTTGCAGTATGTAGGTTGGTCTTTGCAAGCGATATGAAATGGTCGCTCTCTTTGTCTTGAACAAAGTCAAGCCAAGCCCCTGATACGATTTAGCTAATCTGAATCGGATGGTACTTGTTGCGGTCGTGGTGCAAAACGCAGTGCCAAGGTGAGAAATCAGCCGTCCTGATCATGTGTGGAAAAACTTGATAGTACGAGTTGTTGCTAGAATTTATTGCGATCCTTGTGATTGAGACTTGATAATTAATACTATGAAACTCGTTCCTCATGAGCTCCAACTGTTTCAACTCTAACCTTTGCGTCCTTGTTGGCGGTGATAATAAAGTCAAAGCCCAAAGTCTGGTCGCATAACTAGACAAGCCCCCTCTTACATCAATTCTGACACTCCAAGCAGAAATCTCCTTCAAAAAATCAATCTCGCGCGCCGCGTATATCGTCATCGCGTCGGTCCATTGGGTATGGGGATCAAATGAATAGACACCTTGATTCGACGGCCAAATCTCGCTACAGCGACCAGCGACAATGATTGGCCTAACTCACTGCCCACTGATTGGACTGATACTCTGCGGTTATCTCTCTGTCTTCTATTTGTGGCAACGCCAAGAGAGCTGTGGTGTCCACGTTGCTATTGTTTCCTGCACGCTGGTCAGGCGTCGCACGAAGGAATCAAGACGATGCTGTGGAACTTGCCCTGAGAACGAGCCTCTGGCTGCTCACTGGTATGGTATTTCTTGCGCAGCTTAAAAAACAATGCCGCAATGGCAGGAAGACCAAGAAGTACGCCAATCAAGGCAATGATGGCTTCTGCAGAAAGCGCCATGGTAATGTGGCAGAGACGCAGCAGGCAATCAAGAAACGAGACTGTAACTTTAAGGAAGGATGAAGAAGAAGGGTAATACTTTGACCAGCAAGATTTTATTCTTCGTACTGGGCTGCGTGTGTGCACAACCTTGCTGGTGCTGTGTGCTTGGAAACATGCACCCACCACAAGGCTGCCGCACCCAAACTCGAGAGCGCCAGACAAGCATGGGGAAAGCGTTGCGCATAGGCCAAGATAATTGGCTGCTATTTTGGCAGCGAGTTAAACTGCTAGGATCATTCTCAAGCAGCAAATCTGGATTCTTGGTGCCCAAGCTTTGAGGCAGGGGTAGTCTGCAGGTCTTGCCCAAGATGTGCAGCCAGGGGGCCATCTGCAAGATGGCTGGGCGTGCAGTTATCCCGCCTTCAGCTCCATCCCGAAAGGCGACTAGGGCGTGCAATTTCCGCAGCCAAGTACCGTCCCTAGAGTGATGGTAGCATCAATTCGGCCCACCGTCCAAAACGGCCATGCTCTTCCGTGTAGGTCGGCGGTTTTGGTGGCGAGGCTGCGTGGCTACTCTCAACAAGCAGACCGGTAAAAACCTCGGCTTGTCTCCAAAGAGGCTACTTTGGCTTCAAGAAGAAAGAAAAGAAGCAGACATTTGGTGGAAACATTGAAATGGGTTCTACTGGCGAGACCAGTTGCAACTGTAGTGTGGATGGTTCTTTCCACGATTTTACAGATATATTATGCGTGAGAGTGTCTCCGCACATGACAAGAAACGCTACCAAATGCATTGGATTCAACAACATTGGTGGAAACAGAGGAAAATTTAGGTAAATAAAATTTACCAGTTTTACCAGTTTTACCACTTGATAAATCTCAACGGGTGCGTACCAAAATAATGTAATGAGGCGGCTGACACCAACTGTTACTTGTTATTCTACCATTCATCTCTTCACACGAGACAACATTACTCACCTCCCGGGTTTCGCGCACGGGCATTGTGTTGGGTACTTTGATGTATGTTTCAATATAATGTATTTTTGCTTGTCCTTCTTTCACGCCCATTGCTGAGATGTACTTTTCACAAACTCCTCGCAGGACGCATCCATATGAACCAACTCCAATCACGTATAAGCGGCGACGGCGACGGGCATGGGGGTATCGTTGAGATATGTATCCGTTATGCATGCCCAAAACAAAGGAAAAGGAAGAAAACCATGTGCTGAAATCGAAGCAGATGGTGGCCACAAAACGCAGAGCATTTGTGCGCCATGCCACAGCAGAAAACAAAAACGTGCATGATCAGTGTTGGTTGACCATGGGTCTACCCGTCGCCGTCCGCCTGACTTTTCGTCATAAAATGCATGCATGCATGTATCCAGTGTAACTTTTTGTTGAAAAAGACACCGACTCCTATTTTTGTAATAAGAAGAGGGGGAGTCACCAGGTCTGTATAAAGAGACAACAGACAAGGTAGGGGGCCCAAAACAAATAAAACAAAACAACTTTATATGCAGAACATGTGTACTGTATGTAGCGAATTGTTAGACAAGCACCTCTCCGTCTATGCAGCAGCCTCGGCCTGTACAGCAGCAGGCTTCTCAGCCACGGCCGCAGCAGGGGCCTCGGCCTCGACAGCAATAGGAGTATCAAGACCCTCGACCTGGAGAGTCTTGAAGAGCTCGAAGATGGTGGTGTTGTCGTGGAAATCGTTGTTCACAATGTTCAGCAGATACCAGTTGTCCATGACATCCTCCACGAGTACGCGACTGGGCGACTTGGCTTCGAAGCAGTGAGCCCAGTCGACACCCAGGCGGAAAGCCTCATCACGCCAGGCTAGGAAGCTGATGCTTTCAACAATGGTAGGCTGCACAATCTCCTTTCCGGGGAAAACACCCCAGGTGACAGCGTTAGGGCCATCAGAGGGGGCATTAGTCTTCAGATTGCCATCCTTGGTAACGGCGTAGTAAGTGAGTGAAGGGTTGGCGTTGACAAGATGGATGACCTGGTCAACAATCTCAGGTGGGACTAGTAGCTCGATGTAGCCCTTCTGATAAACATAGCCGTTGGCAGGTCCCCAACCGTGGACGGGGTGAGACGACTTGACACCGTCAACAGCAGGCTGGGAGTTGATTGTCAAGAAACCGCGTTGGTTGAGCTCCATCAAGGCGGGTTTGATCGAGTCGGCCTCGCTGGTCAGAGGTGCCTCACTCCAGGGCAGAGAGTCAATTTCCTGGTTCAGGTAGCGGACAAAGGTATTGGCAATATCACGGAGCGACTTGGGTTCACCCCACTTCAGGCGGTTTGCCTCGTTTGTGCCTGTCAGGCCAATACCGTAGGCGTCGAGCTCACCAAAAGCAGGAGAGCGGGAGTCACCCCAGCGGCCGTTAGGAAACTCGTCCCAATCTTGAGTGCGGAGAACATAGGACTTGTTGCGATTGCGCCAGAAAATGGGGCGAACGTCCTCATCACGACGGCCAAAGCCCTTGGAAGGCTTCCAAGGAAGAGCCTGCTGGAGAGGTCGCTCAGCCGACGGAGTCCAGCTGAGCTCCTCAAGGACCATGCGGGTAGCCTGAGCGAGGTTCATAGTGTAAAAGTGCATGTGGTGTATGCCAGCGGCCATGAGCTTGCGGCACATCTCGACAACCAGCTTCTTGCCAACCTCGCGTACGGCAACATCATCGTTTTTAACAGGTTCCAGAAGGTCCAGCCATCCCTGGGGAATGTTGCAGCCGGTGTGTTTGCACCGGCGAAGAAAGCTGGCGTAGGTGGCAATGGGCATGATACCGGGGAGAATAGGAACATGGATGCCGGCGGCGCGGACCTTTCCAACCCAGCGAATGAAGTTGTCGACATCGTAAAACATTTGAGTGACAATGAAAGTGCCGCCAAGGTCGACCTTGTACTTGAGATGCTCAATCAGCTCGTCCTCGTTGTCATTGTCGTCGCAGCCTTCCGGGTAGCCAGCAACACCAATATCAAAGTGGTCGCCATAAGTGGCACGAATGTGTCGGACTAGATCGCAGGCGTACTGGAAGCCGTCTTCCGTAGCGGTCCACTTCTCTTGGGCACGAGGGGGGTCGCCACGGAGGGCGAGAATATTGGTGCAGCCAGCCTTGTAGGCCTTGTGCAGGGCGTCATTGACCTTTTCCATGCCCATGTCGGTGCAGGTCAAATGCATGCAGGTCTCCAATCCGTACACCGCCTGGGCCTGAAGCACCATCTCACAGGTGAGCTCGGCCACACGGCCGCCAGCGCCCCAGGTAATGTCGATGAACTGAGGGCCAAAGTTGTACATGCGGTCCATACGGTCGTAGAGGTTTTGGACACCTTGGGCAGTCTTGGGCGGAAAGTATTCGAAGGAAAAGGAGGGCTTGCCCGACCGTTTGGTCTCGGCGAGAAGATCCTTGACGTGCATGGTGACTGGATCTGTATGCGGCAGATGCAATGGAGGTTGGGGTCGACGTTATGTCAAACGAAGAGCGGCGGTTAAGCCGTAGGCAGGATACGAGCCAGAGAGTCGAGCTGCCAGGGGGATTGGGAGGTCGATAACAGAGGAATCGCTATAAGAAATATGCTAGTAAGCTTGATTTAATAGTATTAGCATCTGATATGAGAGTTGGGGGGCAATGAAATCAGGCCCTTGGCTGCGGAGGAAGTTTAGAGAACGTGGGGGAAGGCTAATTGACTCACAACGGTAGCGACACCACGAACAAGGAGGGTATCAGGAACCCAGTGAAGGGGCCTAATGAAAGGATAAAATGGATATGCCACCGAAAGAGTCGATAGTAGGGCCAGGTGAAGCAATAGGGAAAAATGGCACGAGAAAGATGGAAGAGAGTCAAAGAAGAACGGCGGGCAGTCGGAGCAAAGATATGGAGATGTACCTGGGGCGGGTCAAGGCTGGCTGGGTCGACCTGGGTCTGCCCCTCCTTTCAGCGTGCATCTGGGTTTTATGGCCCGAAAAGACGTAAAAAAAAACAAAGTCGGCCCCGCGCTGGAAAAGGTACCATTGGGGTACCTTTGACAGTCGAGTTTTGGCACTGAAATACGGGCAGCCAAAGGTATCGCTACGAACAGTGCAGATGTCTTTCACCTCAGCCGTGTCCCGTTGGTGTCTACAGTGCCACAGCGGCACCAGTCTGCAAGACGATGGTGTGGCGAAAAGCAGAGACAGCTACCGAGTATCCCACCCATAATGAAGATACGGATTATCGTGTCTCGTACGTATCAGCTGTTATAGGTAAATAGCTACCAAGAGTTTATGGGCTGAAGCTGGACTGCAGTAATTTTCGCTAGTACATACCTTAGGGTAGGCAGCTGGAACCCCTCACCTTGAGATCCCTGATTTCCCAGCCGGTTCCCAGTCAGCACCCCTCCCCGCCCTCCAACCGCCCCAAAAACCCCCACCAACAGCCTGTTGGAGGCAGGTCTTACTGAGTTCCTACTAGGGAGGGTACCTACTAAGGTAGTAGGCTGCCGCCCGAAGGCTGGCCTTCAGCGCACCGCAGCCAAGGAACCTGGGCGTAGCATTCTCGGAGAACAGCTGGCAATCATGTGCTTGCCAGTCTAATAACGTCGGGGTGCTGCATACCTACCTAGGTACGGCTGAGTCTGCCCAATTACCTTGTCCCATCGTCTCTATTATCCCGCAAGATCCGTCTCTACCCATTTGCATCCACTCCAGCAAGCAGCCTGCGTTGCACCGATGGCCCGGCGAATGGCAGCGCCTCCAGCAATTGCGCAATCGATGGGGCGTGACCCGTTGTTCAGTGCCTGAACTGCGGCCATTCCACGTTCTCCAAGAGCTGTCTGGACTTCCTGTAGCTTCGTTAACGAGCGCAAATAGGCCATTTAACTTGGCTGCTAAAAGTTCAAACAGCAGCATCACTGTCTCCAAGATTCTCATCCTATGCCATACCCATTCTGTTCTATCCATGTCTTGCCATCATGTTCCAGCCATGAATACGGATACGAGCAGCGCGCCCCAACACATCGCAGGCCCTCACAGCCACCCAATCTCGCGTGTGGCTGGCAAGGCTTGCAGGCCACTAATCCATTTCCCATCATCATACTGTATTTGGGTTTTCCTAGACGACCACCACGTTGCAACCCACCTTGGTTCCGTAGGATACCCTTGCGCTGCACTGCTGCTGCAACTTCTGGGTAAACCTGTCTTCGCCCTCGTAAAGCGAACTTTCTGTCCTTCAAATCAGTCTCTAGTCGCCTCTGGATCGCTCCGCATCCATCGTACAACTTACAGGTGCCTGTCTTCACCGACCTGCAAGAATGTACGGAATGAGGCTGTTGCGGCTGCATAATGGCCGCATGCAATGCAACGCACAGCACGCCAACCAAGTACATATATTCTCCGTCGAGCTATGGACAGACTACCAGTAGGTAGCGACCTGACGAAACAAGTTCGGTCGCCTCTGGACTAGCTCTTTTGCCATGTGAGATGCAATAAAACATACCTCGGGATAGCAAACACGTGGGTATTATTACCCAAGAGATAATATTCCTGGATGCACACATATTTACATCTTGGCGCTGCATCACGAGTCCTCGCCGGCCGCCATGATTGCGAGCGGTGGCGCACCGCGCAATCTCCTCCAGCGATTGCTCGTCGCGATAATATCTCTGTCGAATAAAAACCACCATCGCTGGAAGAAAACTTGTCCCACCTCCCAGCATGCCGGATCATAGGGATCATCTCCGTATATTCGCACGCCTTCCGAGTTGTCCTCAATATCATACGCCAGGTTCGCCAAGCCGGTTGGTCCAGCCGCGCTCGGCGGCCGTGACCCTTCGGGAAGACAGAAAATGTCAATGACCTTGTCTCGCACACTTGGCCATGGTAGGAAGTCCAGGAATGGGTGATGTGGCATGAGGATCTGCGTCGCTGTAGGCTGCCACGTTGCGGGTAGCTGATTAGCTGGCGTGCCGCCTCCTTTGGTGAATGGAGATTGCGAAGTCAGACTCCAGACATCTTCGGGCGAACCGAGACGTTCTGCAATGCGAATCAGTCCTTTAAGAAGCGTCAGCTCATAAACTGGCAGAAGATAGCTGTCGGAGAGGCTGCCGTCAGAGTTCGTGCTGCCGGGGCTGGCTCCAAAAGCCGGTGGTGAACTGGCATTGGGCGATGATGTAAAGAGTTGCAGAGAGGGGACGTCTCCAATAAAACTTGAGGAGAAGGAACTCCATTCGTTGTTGGTCGTTGCAAGGTCTGGTTCGATGGTTGAGGTGAGAAGTAGAGGTGTCATCGACATGCTGAGCGAACCGTGCCAGGTGCTTTCACCACCATCTATACCGCCCAGGCCTAGTTCCTCGGCATCACAGTTGATACGAGTCTGAAGCTCGCCTTCTGATGTTTCTCTTGTCAGTGTCCCGGATGCTTCACCTATGGATTCATTCTGCGACTTTTGCTTCAGTCGGCGCTGTCTCTTTTTCTCGCCTGTATTCTATGTTAGTCTGCGTCAGGCATTGGACGTTACACTCTTACGGTATCTTCGCTGAGCGAGCACGTTGAGAACGCGCTTCCTTTCCGAGGCATCGTCTTCAATGTCCGGTACATCAAGCTGCGGCGGCGCTTTGTATGCGCGCTGTCGTGTACGAGGTTTGCCGTCATTGTGGCTTAACTCGGTCATGGTCGCTCTATTTAGCCCAGGATGGTTGTGCTCCAATCCAAGGACGCGCTGGGATAGGCAAATTAGACGAAATGCGAGCAGACCAGACTGAGATTTGGCAAATACCGTGTTTTTTTTTGAAGTTCTCCTCCAGTTTTCAATAGAGAGAACAAGTAAGAGGAACTCCGACGACATGACAATCAACGAGGCCAGCTCAGCTCCCCACCTACCATAACGCTTACAGCCCCTGTGTGGCTTCGCACTGTCTAAGCCTTACGGATACCAGGTACTTTGTATGCAGCCCACATTGGCTATCCCAGAAAGTAATTCTAATCTCATTCCCGACGCTACACAGTGCCACGTACATCGTAGTTCCCTGATGTTTCGGTTCGGAAGTACATCGACAGTGAATGTGGCACCAGGCAAATCCTTGTTGGCTCCTGTTTGTGCACTATTTTCCAATAAAAAAGAAAACACGGCCATAGCATGTTCTTTTTCTCGTATTTTATAGGGCAAGTATACTGTTAAATTTGTGACAATACGTGCGGCTTGTACAGATTGATGATCATTTGCTTGTTGAGACTGGTACCAACAACGGCATACCCATTCAACTTCGATACGTGCTTTCGCATGGAGGAGGATACACCAGGCTTTCCAGTGTCAACAAGTCGGCCATGTGGCTTTGACAAATGGCTTCTATCGATGCTTAAATCGCACGGCATCCTTCCATCAAGCATGCCAACCGTCTCACTCTCGAAGGGCAAGGCCGTAATCATTCGCAGCGCGGCCCGTTCCCAATACGAACCGGAGAGGTGAGCTGCGCCTACGCAGAAGATCTGCAAGATTCTATAATGTTGTTCTACGTCCCTTTGATTCCCGAGTGGTTAACAGTCATGAGTACAGAGTGTGTTCCGTACCAGACACGGTCAAAATGGCGACCGTCAGCCAATACGGATGGCACAGGCCACGGCTTTTCGCGAGCAACACGCCACAAGAGCGCCATGATATTGCAGTATTGTCATGCAAGGCGCAAGGAAAACTCATGTAAGTATAATTGCTACTCTAGAGGGCCGGGAAGCTATTGAGTGAGATAACATCATTTACACCGAAGGCTTTTCGTTGATGTGCTTAACATTACAGGAAGCGATTCGTTCCAGTGGGTGAAAGTCAGCTCACTTTGGTGTCAGGGCGCCGTGTGGCTTCTATCCGTTCAATGGATAACATATTGGGAAATTGTACCAAACTATGGGCCTGGTGAAAATTGAATAGTCTTCAAGATGGGACGGGCAGGTTTGGTAGGATGACGGTGAAAATCGAATTGGCCTACGACATGGGCTACAGACTGCGAGACTCACCAGACATAGCACTTACAATCTTCGGATAGAAATGATTCAGTGACACCTTTCGCGTCGAGAAAACGTCATCTAGTCGTTAGTATTCGAATGTGCCCTAACTGGTAGGGTTATGAGAGAATGTAGATGTTGTTCTGGTACATACGACCACAGGCAGTAGAATACACCGCGTCCCGTCTGCTCCGCTGAAGTTAGTCTACTGACCGGCAGATTAGTAGTTGGGTCGGTGACGACCAGCGAACACCGGCTGTTGTATGTTTTTTTGCCATTTTCCACGATTTCTTTATCCTGGTTCTGACTATCTTTGAATCGATATGCAGGTGGGTTTTTTTTCGTGGTGTTTGGTGGCGTTTGGTGGCTAAAGACTTTAACTACTAAGCTACCTGGTAGCGGGGGCCAACGCTTTCCAAGCCACCAAATTTCGCACTGCCAGGTTGCATGCAGCCCACTGCAGTGCAGAAAGCTATGGCTCGCAGCGAGGAAACGACGCTAAACAATAATTCCGTCGCGTCTCCAGATTTAATGTTCTTCGAGACGGCTCACGTCCGCGCAACCTCGCCATCATCACGCAGCAGTTCATTCTTTCGTGCGACGTCGTACATAGCTCGAATCATCCACCATCACTTGGGTGCTGGCGCGATCAGGGTTTTCACGACTCCCGTCATCAACGCCTCCGCTGCAAACGCCTACCTCAAACACGACTGCGCACCCCAGCCCATGCGGTGCTCGTGCTTACCATGCTGTTCCCTGAGGAGGACGCGGCGCAGCTGAAGACTTGGATAGTCAAGCGCATAGAGAATACGTAAGTTTCACACCTGCTGCCCTGTTTGTTTTCCTGCAGCTGTTGGTATTGAACAGCAGTCACTCACCTGTGTTGTCTACTAGATCCGACGCCGATTCCGACGTCTTAGCAGACTACGTCATTGCTTTACTGAGACACGATGGCGACGAAGCTGCTATTCGCAAGCTTTGCGAGGAAGAAATTCCCGATTTCCTGACTGAAGGTTTGTTCTAAACACAATAAATACCAAGTTGACTCGCCAAGCTAAAGATGCCTCCTTCGCAGACTCCAAAGCCTTCCTCGATGACGTCTTTCAAGCCATTACTCATAGATCCTATATGCCCGGTGCACCTCCGGCGCCAAAGCCCTCCTCAACGAACATCTCCAGCGCTCCAACAAGTCTGTCACTCGAACCTTCGAATCCGAAGAAACGCGACTTCGACGATAGTGGAGATACTCTGGACTTTGGTGGCTCCCAGCCACACCGCGAGCGCGCCTATAAACAGGCCCGACGCGGTGGGCGTCGTAATGACGACTTTGACGGATACGCGCCTCCAGCCGGTATGGAAAATCTGCCATCCTTCGACTCGAACAACCCAATGGAAGCTTTCATGAGAATGCAGGCTATGGGCATGCCGTTCCCCGGCATGCTAAACTACCATGGTCAAGCACCAGGCCACAGACAGCGCAAGCGTGGGCGGTGCAGAGACTTTGATAACAAAGGCTACTGCTCCCGTGGCAGTACGTGCGTGTACGACCATAGCCAAGAGCCAGATGTAACTGGAGGTAAGGAAGGGTGCGACAAGATGTCAGTACAGAAGGGGATCGCTAATAATTGCCATCTTAGACTACAGCATGGGAAACAGCTTCATGGATATTGCACAGATGATGTCCCGTGGACCGCAATTCATGGGCGATGCGCCTCGCGGCGGGCGAGGAGGCCGAGGCGGAAGAAAGAACCGAGGAGGCAAGGGCTCCAAAGGTTCTCGGGCGAACTTTTCCGCCGAAGGCCCTGTGAATGATCGGTCCAAATCAACAATCGTGGTAGAAAACATTCCCGAGGAGAGCTTTTCGGAGGCCCAAGTGCGCGACTTCTTCACCCAGTTCGGCAACATACAAGAAGTGACGATGCAGCCTTACAAGCATCTTGCCATTATCAAATTTGACAATTGGGATGAAGCGGATGCAGCCTACAAGTCTCCAAAGGTCATCTTTGATAACCGATTCGTCAAAGTTTTCTGGTTAAAGGACGAGACAGACAAAAGAAGCTCACGTGCCCCGAGACCCGGTACCAATGGATTCGGAGAAGGGTCCCACGGAGGAGATGATGCTGGCCAAGCACAAGAGATTGACCCAGAAGAATTCCAAAGAAGACAGGAAGAGGCACAAAAGTTGCACCAGGAGAGGGAAACAAAACGCTCGGAGCTGGCAGTGAAGCGACAGGAACTGGAGAAACAACAACAGGAGCTCTTGGCAAAACATCGCGCGGAGACAGAAAAGTTACAGGCGAAATTGTTGGCCAAGTCTGGTGGCACCGATGATAACGGGACGCCGACAGGCCCAGCAGATGTACTACGAGCGAAACTCGCGCTCCTTGAGCAAGAGGCCAAAATCCTGGGCATAGACCCGGAGAACCCAAATGCCGAAGAGAGCAGCAACACGGGAGGTTTCCGTGGTGGCTATAGAGACAGAGGCTCTCGCGGCCGAGGTGCCTTTGCCAGAGGCGGATATGCACCACGTGGACGAGGGTCTTTTAGAGGAAACGGGACGCGGCACGCTGTCTATGCGCAGTTCTCCTTGTACAATAGACCCAGGAAAGTTGCTATTTCTGGTGTTGACTTTACGGACACGGAAAAGGACGAAGCATTGCGACATTTCTTGATTGTGAGTACTCAAGCAGATTACATTCAAGCAGATTGCATTCAAGCACATGGTGAGAAGCGACTAACATGGCGATTGCAGAGCAATGGCGAATTCGACTCTGTCGAAAGCGGAGCTGACAAGACCATGGTATTATTCCCCGATCGCAAGACGGCGGAAAAGTTCTACTATTCCCTGCATGGTAAAGAACTTCCAGGCGTTGACGGCAAACTGGAGCTATCCTGGGTCAACACGCCACTTCCACCTGTAGCACCGAACGGCGTACCGTCGTTGGCACGTAACCCGTCGGCAGGCGACAAGGCCGCTGCTGAAACCGAGGGCGTAGACGAACACTTTGGTAACATGGAACATGGGGGAGAAGAGTATACGAGCGCATCTGCTGCAAGGCAAGACGAGCCAAAGCGAGAGGTGAACATGGACTACGAAATGCCAGACGAGGAGGCGTGGTAGAGCAGTTAGCCCAGTTGGATTGCCTCTGTTTGGAATTGGTTTCCAATGCAGCGCATGTAAATAAAAACCGTCATTGTTACTTGGGGGTCTTTGAATGGTAGAAAGCAGTTGGTGCATAGCATACTTAACAGATGACAGGGTCTTGATTATCTGCTTGTACATGAAGAGCTGGCCGTGGTGATGGTATGGCACGCAGCGACCACAGATCCATGAGGACTGGTGTATCTGGAACTGCTACCTTTAGCTACCTAGGTACCTAGGTAGTACCTACCTACTAGCACTCGCAGTGCTGTTGTGGTTACTACTAGACTATCTGCCTAGGTATTTAGGTAATTTATGAGTCTTCGTAACGCGAAGCATGGCCGAAGCATGGCTGGGTGGCGGATCGGTGGGGGAGATGGAAGAGTCGGTGGGCAAGTCATGGACACTGATGGAGCAGAGGGTTGGTGCCCTGGCTACTGGCTGTATGGTAGGTACCTACCTACCTACCAAGGTAGCTAAGGTTAGCTCCAGCAGGACGCCCTCGTGTTAATTGCTGGGAGCTTGCTTGCAAAGCGTCCTGGCCACTGTCTAGCGACTGGCTGTCTGCAGCTTTGGGAGGGGCAACCAGCAGTGGCGGGGTTCCCTCGAGAGCTCTAGCTGCCCCACCTTCCGCAATTGAGCAGCACGACGTTGTTGCTCCGGGCTCAGCAACAGCAACAGCAACAGCAGCCGGATGCCAGCCAGCCGCTACAGGCTCTGTAGCTACTATTACCTGGGGCACTCATCATTGGCACTCGATTGGAGCTCCCGCAGATATTCAGCATGTAGTTCCGGGGAATGGAAAATTTATCACTCATTGTGCATTGGGCTGGGCCAACTTTTTTTTTCCTTTTTTGTGGGTGCTGTCTGCCCACCCCGCTTGGATTGGCTGCATGCTGGGAATGGCTTACGCTTGCGCAAAAAATGGACCGCACAAGCTGGCGGGGTGTGTTTTGAAAATGCTGGCACAGTAGAAAAAAAGAACAAAAAAGAGTCGTTGCTAGGAAAATTCAGGAAATACGAATAGGGGTTAGAAGGGTCAACGTCCGCTGTGATCCAGTAGCATCATTAGTCAGTCCGGCCAGTCATCGAGTGACTCTTATGGCTTAGCGACCCGTCACAGCGAAAGCAACAGAAGGCGCATGGAAGCAGCGCGGCAACTCTAACACAAGAGGGAAATCGGGCGTCCCAGCGCTATCTCCGTGACAGCTACAGAGACCCAGCTACCGTAATCACGTTCCATTGTAGCAGCAGAGAGGAAAAGCCCACTCCCTTTGGCTCATTTCTCGTTTTTTAGTGGGCGACTCTGGTGGCGGCACCCTGGTTTGGCCGTACAGTCCTCGCCCCCGTCCCGCCTCTGTCGCTCCCACTTCTTGGCCCGTCGCCTAAGAAACTCGCCTTCCCTCCACTATTTTTCCCTCTTCACCTTTTCATCCTCTCCCAAACCTTCCCCCCCCCCGATTACAACAAGGGACGCTCAAAGAGTGGCAGTGATCTGGTCGCTGTCTCTCCTATCGTCGCTTTTGAGTCGCCTTTTCCTATAAAAGAGTCAATCAGCTCTCCCAAGAGGCTTCGTTTTATCCAAACGTAGTCATCTTTACACTCCGCGGGGTCAAAATCTTCAACCCCGCTTTACGCTTTCGCACCACCAAATTTTCATAGGCAAGCTCAGCTTCCAAAACCGCAACCATGGTTAAGTGAGTAATTTACAATTCTGTGCTATTGCTTTTGTGTGTGAGGATTTTTGAGTCTCGAGATGCAATTCTCTGCTTCATCGTGCTCGCGTTGAGGATGCGGGTGGCGCTCGAGGCGTTAACGGCAGAAACACCGAACCAAAAAAGTCAAACGCCTGGTCCGCCGGCGAGCCTCAAGCTTCTGGCCTCGCGGGGCGCCTACTTTTGACAGGAATGCTAAACATGCTCTTTTACTTCAGTTTCACCGTCGACGAGGTTCGGGCCCTCATGGACAAGCCCTGCAACGTCCGTAACATGTCCGTCATTGCCCACGTCGATCACGGCAAGTCTACTCTCACCGACTCCCTCCTCGCCAAGGCCGGTATTATCTCCACCGCTAAGGCTGGCGATGCTCGTGCCACCGATACCCGTGCCGACGAGCAGGAGCGTGGTATTACCATCAAGTCCACCGCCATCTCCCTGTACGGTCATCTTGAGGACCCCGACGACATCAAGGACATCGTTGGCCAGAAGACTGATGGCCAGGACTTCCTTATCAACCTGATCGACTCCCCCGGTCACGTTGATTTCTCTTCCGAAGTCACTGCCGCCCTCCGTGTCACTGACGGTGCTCTTGTCGTCGTCGACACCGTTGAGGGTGTTTGCGTCCAGACCGAGACTGTCCTGCGTCAGGCTCTCGGTGAGCGTATTAAGCCCGTTGTTGTCATCAACAAGGTCGACCGTGCTCTTCTCGAGCTTCAGGTCTCCAAGGAGGATCTCTACCAGACCTTCTCTCGTACTATCGAGTCCGTCAACGTCGTCATTTCCACCTACTTCGACAAGACCCTCGGTGATGTCCAGGTTTACCCCTACAAGGGTACCGTCGCTTTCGGTTCCGGTCTGCACGGCTGGGCCTTTACCGTTCGTCAGTTCGCCGTCCGTTACGCCAAGAAGTTTGGTGTCGACAAGAACAAGATGATGGAGCGTCTCTGGGTAAGCCTTTACAACTTCTCACTGATCGGTCCCGAAAATACATCATACTAACAAACTCCGCAGGGCGACAGCTTCTTCAACCCCCACACCAAGAAGTGGACCAAGAACGGCACCCACGAGGGCAAGCCTCTTGAGCGTGCTTTCAACCAGTTCATTCTGGACCCCATCTTCAAGATCTTCCACGCTGTCATGAACTTCAAGACCGACGAGATCAACAGTCTCCTTGAGAAGCTTCAGCTCAAGCTCAGCCCCGAAGACCGCGCCAAGGACGGCAAGCAGCTCCTCAAGGCTGTCCTCCGCACTTTCCTCCCGGCTGCCGACTGCCTCCTGGAGATGATGATTCTCCACCTTCCTTCTCCCGTCACTGCGCAGAAGTACCGTGCTGAGACCCTCTACGAGGGCCCTATGGACGATGAGAATGCCATCGGTATCCGTGATTGCGACCCCAAGGGTCCCCTCATGCTCTACGTCTCCAAGATGGTTCCCACCTCCGACAAGGGCCGTTTCTACGCTTTCGGTCGTGTCTTCTCCGGTACCGTGCGCTCCGGCCTCAAGGTCCGCATCCAGGGCCCCAACTACACTCCTGGAAAGAAGGACGATCTCTTCCTCAAGGCTATCCAGCGTACCGTCCTCATGATGGGTGGTAAAGTCGAGCCTATTGACGACATGCCTGCCGGTAACATTGTCGGTCTGGTGGGTGTTGACCAGTTCCTTCTCAAGTCTGGTACCATCACCACCTCTGACACTGCCCACAACATGCGTGTCATGAAGTTCTCCGTCTCCCCCGTCGTTCAGCGTTCCGTCAAGGTCAAGAACGGCCAGGATCTGCCCAAGCTTGTCGAGGGTCTCAAGCGTCTCTCCAAGTCTGACCCTTGCGTTCTGACCATGACCAACGAGTCTGGTGAGCACGTCGTCGCCGGTGCCGGTGAGCTGCATCTCGAGATTTGCCTAAAGGATCTCGAGGATGACCACGCTGGTGTTCCTCTCATTATCTCCGACCCCGTCGTGCAGTACCGTGAGACCGTTGCTGGCAAGTCCAGCATGACTGCTCTGTCCAAGTCTCCCAACAAGCACAACCGTATCTACATGAACGCCGAACCCATCGACGAGGAGCTCTCCCTCGCTATCGAGGCTGGCAAGGTCGCCCCTCGTGACGACTTCAAGGCTCGTGCCCGTGTCCTCGCTGACGACTTCGGCTGGGACGTCACCGATGGTCAGAAGATTTGGTGCTTCGGTCCTGACGGCAGCGGTGCCAACTTGCTCGTTGACCAGACCCGTGCTGTCCAGTACCTCAACGAAATCAAGGACTCCATGGTCTCCGGTTTCCAGTGGGCTTCCCGCGAGGGTCCCATTGCCGAGGAGCCCATGCGCTCTATCCGCTTCAACCTCCTCGATGTCACCCTCCACGCTGATGCCATCCATCGTGGTGCTGGTCAGATCATGCCCACTACCCGTCGTGTCCTCTACGCCTCGGCCCTCCTTGCCGAGCCCGCTCTTCTCGAGCCTGTCTACCTTGTTGAGATCCAGGTTCCCGAGCAGGCCATGGGTGGTGTCTACGGTGTCCTGACCCGTCGTCGTGGTCACGTCTTCAACGAGGAGCAGCGCCCTGGTACTCCCCTTTTCAACATCAAGGCCTATCTCCCCATTCTGGAGTCTTTCGGTTTCAACGCCGATCTGCGCCAGGCCACCTCTGGCCAAGCTTTCCCTCAGTCCGTCTTCGATCACTGGCAGGTCCTGCCCGGTGGCTCTCCTCTCGATGCCACCACCAAGGTTGGCGGGCTCGTCACTGAGACCCGTAAGCGCAAGGGTATCAAGGTTGAGATTCCTGGCTACGAGAACTACTATGACAAGCTGTAAGCAGCCTCTTTGGGTACCAATAGAATTATGGATTGTGCCTGGGGCACGATTCATGGAATGGCGGCCAGCAAAATATACGGACACTTGTCCAAATCCTTGGGTAGATACCATGGGGTGCTTCAAGGGGCAAAAAGTACATGCTAGGTCGAGGCCATATCTCAGAGAAAGCTTGGCTTGGCTCTTTTCGTTTTATCTATGTAGTTATGTCGTCTCGGATCAATTGAAGCAAATTGAGAACGTACAACTGACGCAGTGACGATGTTTGTAGAATGTTCTATACATGATACCGTGCTCTACTGCGTTTCTTCACTTGCCCAAATGTCCTCACTCTTCTTTTTGACCTGCCACCATCTTCTTTTGTTCTTCTTCTACTTGTTCTTCAATAACCTCTCCACTCGTCGATTGCTTATATATACGTCAAGAAAAGACCGCTGTACAGCAGCAGCTCAAAATGGTCCGCATCGCCATTGCCATCATCGCCGCCCTCACCGCCAGCGTCGCTGCCACCAGCAACGACAGGCCACATTGTTGCCCACAACGCCGACGACAGCGTCGCCGCGAAGCCGCTCCGGCAACGTCTACGTCTGTAGCCGCAACGCGGGGACCCTGCGCGGGGACCGACGTCGTGTGCTTGCCGCGCCTCGAGGCGCGCGACTGCGCCGCCGTCCCGGGGGCGCGCGTGGCGATGCCGGGATGATTGCCGTCCGCGGCGCGCTGCGACGGCGGAAACTGCAAAGCACCCCGGGGCTTAAGAAGATGAGAAACTGATGTACCTGGCAGATGGACGGGCGGGGCAACGGCGACTAGCAAGCAATGTGGGATTTGTAGCGTCAAGTTGTAAAGAGCTTGACTGCCATTCGGCCAAGGAGCCGTGCAGGGAACTGCGATATTATAGGCATAACAAACATTAAATATTATGAAAGAAGAAATCATCAAATATATACAGGTTCATGTACAGAAATACAGAGAAGCCTGGGCTCCTCAAGAGGACCCCAAGATACGTTCATATGCGTCTTCAACCTCGCCTGCCAACTCCAAAAGGGCCACAATGACAATCTGATGCGTCAAGTTGGGCAGCCTATCGCGCTGCAGACCGATCCACTCAAGCGGCGGCGTCGCCTCACCCATGTCACGCAGCTGCGGAGTCTCGATGATGGGCTCCTCGAGCGCGGTATAGTCGTACTTGGACTGTGGTACGTTGACCTCGGCTGTAATTTTGCCCTGCGGCGGCGGCGTCTCGTCGTCATCATCGCCGTTGCGATCCGGGTCTGCGAGTGCACCGCTGCCACGACCAAGGCTTTCCGTGCTCTTCTTCGTGCTGAGCCCCGGTACACCGGTAATCTTGACCGCCGTGAGGGGCAGCTGGCGACCCCAGACATGCTCCAGGGACTTGTTGTGGTTAGCGAGCATGCCGCGGATGTAGCTGATGCGGGAGTAGTTCCAGCCGACTTCAACCTTGCCCTCAAAGGCACTCTTGAACTTGTAGTCGATATGGTTGGTGTTGGGTGACTGCCACGTCTCCATGACCGCCTCCACGCATGGTACCTTGAGTATCGTGCCGCCTCGGGAACCCGTTGATCGCTCCACGACGTCCTCGACGCGCATCTCGCTCAACGTCCGAGGTGCTTCCACGTTGCGTACCCCTGCCAGACCGACACGAAGCTGTCCCAAGGTCATGCGCAGCAAGCTGTGAATCTTTCGCTGCTCCATGCTGGCGGCAAATCTTGCATATGCGTCCAGTGCCTCCATCTTGAAAACCTGGTGGTCGGAAAATGTACTGGGAAAGACGCCAAGGTTTAATGCGCGCAGCGTCACAACAACATCCGTGTCCAGGGAAATGGGCGACTTGGCCATGGTGTCGTTCTCGGGAAGCTTCGGGATGGTCCGTCTTGGCTGCAAGCTGCTTCGCCCCCCGATCGACTTACGATTGATGAACTTTTCAATCTCCTTCAGAGAGGCTTCAAAGCTTTCCCGATTCTCTTGCACGAGCCTCTTCAGTGCCTGGTACGCAGCCACTCCCTGCGCAGCTGAAGACGTGGTACCGAAGAGCTGGATCGCGTCGCCGTTGAAAATGGCTACAAGACGATCACCACTACCGTCTCGAGTTTCGCGCACATTGTACATCAAAAACTCGAGGGATGTCACGTCTCCCACGAGGAATGCCTGGTAGTCAAACGCTGCTTTGATTTGAAGCGCCTTGAATGCCAGTGATGCTTGTACAAGTGGCGTCTCATTCAAGGCCTCCTCGCGCTTCGGCCACTGAATAGAAGTTCGTAGTCGAAAGTGCTGCAGAGCAATGAAGCCACTTAGACGGCCGGTGGAATCAATTCCAATCTTACTGAATCCTAGGCACAGGTTCTGTTCCCAGTCAGATGTCTTCTTCGAGGAGACCCAGAATTCCTGAATTTGAAACACCGATTTTCCAATAGACTGGCCAAGATCTATGCTCACATCCAGTGCTGCAATTGAGACGGTGGCAGTCCAGGGAAAAGCTGCTGTAGCAGCGACTTGCTGGTATCGCTGGACCAAGTGAATTTGAGAAGTCTCTGCTTGCAACTTTGCGACTGGTGCCGAATCGGCATGGCGGAGCTCTTCTGGGTACCAAATTTCTCGGAAAAGCAAGAAATCCGGGGCTTGTCTAGCGTTGACAGAAATTGCCATTGGGCTGACATTCAGAATAGCTGAAACCCCACTGACACCACTGACATGCTTGCTATTCATGAGAGACAGGGTAACCGTGTCAAGAGAAAAGCTGGCGGTTGGTTCTCTCGAGTACACATGCTTGACTGATGCCTGTGGTTGTGTCAAGACGCCAGAAATTGCGAAAAAGTCGCCATGTTCTTGCGAGGTAATGGTGTTGAAGGTGAGGTAGAAGTGATCAAAACTCGTTGTGGCAGCCACTCGCGCAATAGGCTGGCAACTCAAGGAAAACTTCTGTCGGCAGATTCTCAAGCCCAAGTTTAGTTTCAGCCGACCAATGACAGTGCGAGGGTCCGCGGTGAGAATGTTATCCTCTTCGCCTGTTTTCTGAGTCTTGAGCTTTGGTGGCGCGAGGTTCTTTTGTTCCTCATCTTTGTCGCTCACAACCTCCTTGACATTTGACAGGATATCAAGAACCAAGGGAACAACGGACGGGTATAATATGTTCTCAGACGCATCAATCTTGATCTCGCCATAGAGGGACGGGTCTTCCCTGCCGTCATCGCGGTACTCTCCCTTGAGTGCGACTCCTGGGCTGCGTAGAACTGCACTGCTACCAGAGTCGTCGACATTAAATTGGCCGTATTTGCCGCCAAGGGAATGCCCAGCATGATCTTGTTGCTTGTCGCTGCTCGATACATGGACGACGGCCCCAGCAAAATCGGCGTCTAGCAGCAGGCTTTCAAATCGTTTGTTGCCTAGAATTGACCTTTGTTTGATGGCGGGCGCCTCGATAGGCTCTTTGTTAGCCGTATCTGGAGCAATATCCGTCGTCCACTGTGCGCTGGCTTCCTGTACATTCTTGGCGGATAAAGAAATCGACTGCACCAAGTTGGCAGCGGGCAGAATGAAAGCCGAAGTGAGCCTCAAATCGAGGGATTTGCCAACTGCCTGGAACGCGAGACGCCGGGCGTCAGCTGTCGAGATGTACGCAACGTTGAAAGTGACTTCAGGCAGAAGCGCTGAATGAAGCGACCGGGTTCCCCTTTCATGTCCAGGCGGCACCATTTGTAGCAGCAGATCTTCAATAGTCAGTCGAGCAGATTTCTTGGTTCTTGTACCGAATTCGATCAAGGAAATGGAGAAATGAAGATCTTCTTTATCATCTGAAGTATGATCCGCTTCTTTGGCAACATCCCAGCTGGCGCGAATGTTTCGCAGCTGGAATCGGTACACGACAGACGACAAAACCGAATCAAGGAGATCTTCCTCATCTGATTGAGAGGTTTCGTCATCGTTGATCGAGATGCGTGGTTTGGATTGCCGCAATTTGCGCAGGTACTCCAGTTCGCGTGATGTATCCAGATCTTTAATCCTTGAGCTCATGTAGCCTAGAATATCAATGACCGTGGAGACAGTCTCCGGGGACAGAATAACGTGAAGATCATCGCTCATGAAATTGAATATCCATTCCTCCTTGCCGTCTGGGGAGCTTCTTGAGCCGGCATTAACGGTGACACTCGCTCCAAGATTACCGCATGACCTCGTATTGCCTTCGTGGCCTCGGCGCACATCGAAGCCGATATTCTGTAGATTTAGACTCAGCTCGGGATACTTCATAACGAGACCCGAGACAGCGTCTCTGTTCGATGCCTGCAAATGGAACTTGTCAAGGGCGAAGAGCAGTTGGGCGAAAGGCTCTTGGCGATTTTTTAGAGTTGTTCTGGTGAGAGCCTGGAACCCTGCCAATGTCAAGTGTATATCGTAAATCATCGGTAACTGATTCGTTGTCGGCCGAGCTGCTGTCGCTGGCATAGACCGTTTCAGATCGGAAAGCTCGCGCAGATGCTCCTGGATGGATTTGAACTGCTCCTGTATGTCCTCGACTTCTGCGGTGATTTGCGGTCGGTTTACAGCTGTAAGCAAACTGTAGATGGCAGACGCGTCAAGGCGAATAATCTCAATTGAGGAGAGCACATTGATTGTGCGCTCAGAGTCGCTCAGTTTGGTAGTAACTCGGCCATTTGTAGGCGGCATTTGCAGGATCGAGATGCTTTGAAGCTTGTTGTTCACATTCATTTGAATGTCGTGCGAGTTGTCCTTCGCATCAAAGTCAAATACAAGTTCTTTCCCAAAGTTCGCGGCGAACGCTGCTCGTGCCACAACTCCGGATACTTTATAAGTCAAAGACTGAAGCAGAGGCACGCTGATAGAGTAGCCGTCGAGAAACATGACAAAGTTGATCTTCAGGCTTGACATTCGATCAGAAACGGCTGATGGCTGCATCTTCTTCTCAGAAGTGGGAATTTGCTCTTGCAGCTGGGACAAGTGTGTGCCTTCGTCCCGAATGACAAGGTCAGCAGTCTCTAAAAGACCCATTATATCCTTGTCAATGCTGAAGGATAGGCCCCGACTGCTAGCAGCTCCCTTGATGATACGAAGCGTCTGAGGGTTGGTTTCGGTTATCTCTTGTGAGGCGGTCACTGACGGATACAATAGCTGGTTGGTCCACAACAAGGCGGAATGGCTATGCATTCTTGAGGTGACGGCATCGCAATTCAGCATCAAGCTATCAAACGCTCTGCCACTTTCCAGTCTATACAGCAGTGCTGATGACTTGAAACCGCTCAATACGTTGCTGGAGCGAAGATTGATGGTCTCCAAATTAAAAGAGCCCTGTCTGACCTCGAACAGAACATGCAGTGCCATGCGACTGGCTCCCTTGTCGACGACCAATGGTTTGGACTTCTTTTTTGTTGCGACAGTCTCCGACTGGCTTCGATTGTAGAGCTTCAAAACTGTCTGGCCAAGTTCCAGGAGCTCCCAGTTCAGGTCCACGTGAACTTGAGAACAAGAAATATCCACAGTATTGAGTAGATCTTCCCTGTCGTGAATACCAAGCTGTGCTCCAAGTGAGACATCAGGTCTGCGCTCGAACATAGTCACGAGGTCCGTAACGGCGACTCGATTTTGCTTCGGACCGGGATCAAGAATGAACTGCAATTCACCCAGTCTGCATGTACTCAGAAAGGGACGCTCATCGACCTGCTGTTGGTCTCGTGTCTTCATCCGTCCAAACACCCTTTCGAGCAAAACTGTTTGTCGGGGGTCCTCGAGGTCCCAGCTCCTCCATTGCCGAAACGCTTCTACCACATTTTCAGCAGCGTTATGAGGAAGGTGTTCTGTTCCAGTGCTACAAGCTTGCGTGAGGTGGATTTTATCAGCCTCTGGCAATAGAGTCCAAATTTGTCTCAGTCGCATAGCCAACTTCCACGAGTCAACAGTCCTCAGGTGCTGGTCCACTGATCGAAGTACTGCAGAAGGTCGAATGAGGAATGGAGGGTCGTTGGTCGACCGACCAAGATCCAACAAGCGACAGCAGCAGTACCGAAGACGGTTTTCCTGCCGTGCTGAGGACTCGGCGAGTAAATGCGACAGGTCTGAAGCCACATTGCCGGTGCGATGTATCAAAGCCGCCAAATACTCAATGTCGCCAGATGCCGTGCTGCCAACAACAGAGCCAACATCAGCATCAAGATACGTCACGTCTTTGGACCCGAGAGACACCAGGACCTGATCAATCTGCACCATCACAGCAGCTTGAGCTTTCGCCTTCGCCTTGGCGGCAAGCCTCTCCGTCGCTGAGAGCTCAGCGTCGCTCATGCGCAGTTGCAGAGAGGTCCTCGACTTGCTTTTCATGGCGGAACCGTCATTCCTTTCTAGCACATTGCGAGTGACGAGGCTAACGTTGGATAATTGCAAATCGTACTGATCAGTCTCTTCGGAAGACGAGTCAGGGCTGCTCAAGGTTGAAGAGTTCAGAAAGCGAACATGTGCACCAGGCAGTCGGACAAGCAGATCGGTCATGTCACCCGCGGCATCACTGCGTTTCTTCGCGTTGAATATTTCTTTGATCGAGTCCACTTGCAGATTGTCCAATATGTCCTCCGGGTTACTTGGCTGCAATACGGCTAGCAGAGAAGTCACATGCTTGACAGCCTGTAGATCTACGAACGCAGTAATACCGGAGGGAATTTCCACGATGGCACTAGAGTATGCATATTCTTCGTTGATGCTCTGCGGATCGATATCGGACAGTTGAGCTGACGAGTTTTGGAACGGGTCCTCCCAACCCGACTCGTCTGCGTCCCAAGCTCCCAGCTGGCGCACGTCTGGTTGAATGCCATCCGTAGGGAAGTGTGGCGCAAAGTAAGGGCTGGAGAATGTAACAGCGGGGTGATTGTAACCACGATTTCTCATGTCTTGTGCTGTAGTCGTGGAGACGTCATACTTCGGCAGTGGTGGCCTGCTAGGAGCTTTTTGAGACGGTGACTTTGTACGAGTCCTCGGGTTTGTACCTTGGCGCCTGGCGCTGCTTCCACTCCCGGAGCTCGATACGGACAAAAATGAGCTTTGCCGTTTGATTCTGTGAATAGAATTCGAGGATCGAACACTTCGAGCAGAACCATGCTCCGCATCAACTTCTTCAACGGGATCTGGCGGAGGGGGAACACACTGAGCAGGGACATCAATCTGTTCGGGTATGAATTCATCAAGTAATTCATCGTAAATCAGGAACGGCGTTCTAGCCGTGCGCTGATCTTCCCGGCGTACTAGCTCCTGCTGTGTCTTGCGTTCTTCTGAAAAATTCACCTTGCGCCCGATTGAGCCAAGCCGAACATCCATATGTAGATGTGCATGGGTCTTGACTGGATGTTGGTGGCGGGACTTGTGTTCCGCCGCAGACTCCGAGTCGATACATGATACTTGAATATTCGGAACAACAACATTTGCTCTCTTAGAGTAGTGCGAACGAGCCCAGTCATTGCTGTTCACGTTGATGGTGCCCGTCGAAATCAAGAATGCAGCGTCAGGCAGGTGAACCCATAGCGAGACGGAGTCTACTTGGGCTCGAATAAAGGTAATATCGTAGAAAATAAGGGACGAGTATGGTACCAGCGCATTCTCAACGTCATCAAAAGTGAAGCCAAAAGCAGATGCGCCCTTGGTCAGAGCTGATAGAAAGTCTGCATTACAGCCACCACGTACTGCACCGACTGAGACATCCCAGTTGCAAAGATAAGTCGGCTCAGTAGGAGGTAATCCAAACGCCCTATGACCAAAGACACGGATGCCGTCGATGAAAAGTTGTGTGTTTGACGTTGATAGACTTGGTGAGTCTGTTTGATCACCAGTACCAAGAGACAGACTCAGTGGACTCAAGTCCAGCTCCAGGTCCATGTAGTAGTTGGTAAATCGCAAGTCAACGGCCAGGCTTGCGAGTTCTCCCTGTATATATCTCTTCGCAGAGTACAGATTTGTGGGTACAGCAATCTGAGGGTCGTCGACTTTGACAGAGAGGATCACGTCCAGGTCATTTGACTTCTTGATCGGTGGAATTGGATGACCATCACTATCACCGCGAGTCTGCGATTGGAGTTGCTCTTGATATTCGTCGACAGTGCGAAAATGGACAGTATCACCAAAGTAATTGTCCTTCAGTAGCATAAGGTAGCGTATGAGGAAGCCATACAAGGTGACATGGGGAGACTGGCCATAGAGATTCAGTACTAGAGTGTCCGTGTTGGCTGGCGACGTTGACGCATTGTACTGGTAGCTTCCTGAGATAACTAGACCTTCGGCATTGCCTAGTATGCCCGAGTCCAAAAACGCCGACTCAGTATTCCATTGGGGTGTTCGTACGGCCAGAGTAAGCGTCTCGGCTCGAATATCAAACGGTATGGAGTTTTTGTCTGGTATATATTTGTCGAGCGGTATTGTAGCTTCTGTGGTCAGACTTGGAGTCGATAGAATGAGGAAATTGTTTTCTTCATGGGACGTTGCATTGTCGATGATGTTGCCGTCGTTGACATTGATATATGCTTGCAGGTTCCGAAGCTTTAGGTGCAAATGATAGTTGAAAGGCGTGAAAACGAGGTAGTCGGAGGGCGGTCCACTCGCCCAGTCATTAACTAGGTCTATTAGAAGGAAAATGTGGTCGCGAAGCAAGTACAGCTTCATATCGTCCGACATGATATTAAAGTGCCAATTGCGGAGCGTGTTCCATGCGAGAGAATTTGACAAGTCGCCAACAATCCTCTGAGGACCGGAACGCCAAAGAAGATCGTGATTGACACTACTCCACAGCTCAGAAGTAGGCAGATCAACTCGAAGAGTGTTCTTATAACCGCCAGCTCGAGCGAGCATGTCCATCGAGTACTCCACAGAAGAGTTGACGGGCATTTTAAACTCGAGCCATCCTACCGGACGAGTTTGGTTGACGTCGGTCTTACTCTTCTTCTTGACCTTGTTCCGCTGCTTCCGCTTCAAAGGGCCTTGATGGTTGACAGGAGGCTCTTTACCTCGCCAGCGCCAGTTCTTTGATTCTTCACGGATCGGAATTCGCAGAGTGACGGTGTCTTCCAACTCGATCAGTAGATTGAATTCTGTGGCCACTCTCCATTCCCCCGACGCCAATGGCTTTGCAGGGGTGGCATCTTTGGCCAGCCCAGGCAAGAAGACGCGTTGCAAGTCTGCCCGTTGTCTGTCCGCCCATGGTCCATAGTTCATGGTACCACCTTTGATGGTGAAATGCATACCCCACGCAGGTGCGTCACCTCCGTTGACATGCAGCAGCGAGTCGGCGGTGCTGGGACGAGAGTCTCGTTGCGATACCTTGGCCACCGCGTCCCAGTACACTTGCAGATGAGCAGAGGGCGAGTCCAGTATAGTTGTTACCGCTGCATACTCCACAGAGGACCACCGAGCTTTGTCGTCTTGATCGCGGTCGTCCAAATATCTGGATAGGCCCTGCCAACGGTTCGAAGCAGGAATATGTGAAGCACCAGAGCCGAGGTCCGCACGCGAATCAGCCGAGAAGGATTCGACCGATCTTCTCCAATAAGGGACCATGTTGCGCAAAGATGAGACGAGTTTGCGCCGTCTGTGCCGGAACCAGGCGCTTCGAGGCTGCGAGTCGAATTGAATACCAATATCGCGTTCTTTGGTAGCCCGGGTGGGTTGGTCCTCCTTGAAGTCATCGTTGTCCTTAATTTCGATGACGGGGTGGTCAAAATCAACGTCAAACAGCTGACGATATGGGTCCGGCGTTCTGGCTGCCCCAGCATCGACTTCGCACGCAAGGCGATTTGCTTTGACGACCAAGATGGCTTTGGTGTTGTCATTGCCGATAACAGCGGCCGCAGTTTTGCATTCTATGTGAATGGGCAGCCACTGAAGTATGAATGGCACGTCTGGTACTGCAGATGCGCTGTCATCTCCGTCAGCGCTGTCGACGCCTTGGGAGCTGTCGTGCCGCCCAGTGGCCGGCCGTTCGTTTCGCGGGGGCGGAAATATTTCCTCGAGCTGATCCAAGCCACGTATGTTTCTCTTACGCGGCTTCTCCGTTTCGCTTGGCTTTTCTTCGTAGACATCATTGGAAGATGATCGTGTTGTGTCGGCTTGCTTGAGCCCAGCCAAGACTCCCTCGTAGGCTGGACTGCGATTGTAGACGAACCATTCCAAGCCGATGAGACTGACATTGACGCGACATGGCAGCTTGGAGTTGGTGTCGTCCCGGGAAGGATACTTTCCTTGCGAGTGCTGATCGTCCAGGACGTCGGCTTCACGTACTCTGCGCAGCCAGTATTGCCAGGTGATGTCGCCGTGCTGGATGAGGAAGGATTCATTGACGCCGTGATATCGCAAGCCCGAGAAAAAAACTCTGCCGGCTAGCAATGAAACCTGAAGAGCTTGTATGTCGATGTAGACTTTGTATCGGTGCCACGTCCATGTTCGAATGGCGTAGGAAACTATCGAGCCGAAGAGCCGGTTGAAGTAGAGGAGGAAAAAGATGGAGAGCAAGCCAGAGATGAGCAGGAATATGAAGAAATCACTGTCAAGGATTAGAATCGGGTATGAAAGCCCATCAAAGGCAGAGAGATGGCTGACTAGTCAAAGTTTGGAAGCCCCGACTCCCTACGCACGATGGCCTGCTCCCACGCGGACATGATGCAAGCTGGGAGAGCTTCGTGACCAAGGCTCAATTGGCCCGCACAAAGCAAGGACGCGGCGACTACTGAGTTGTTCGGATAGCGCGCATCATCGATTACGGTATTATGTGCTGGCTGGTCGGTAGCACTCGTGGTGTGTCTGTTTGCGTCTGCGTCCGTCGGCAGAGGCGCGGAAATGCGTGTTCACGAGACAAAGACAATCACAAGCGTCCCCCTGGGCCCTGGCTGGCAGCTGCAAGGCGGCCGAGACCAAAAGCAGCGTGCCGTGATGACGCTACTGCAGCGCGGCGGAGCTCCGGGCCAGATGGTCCCGGGCATGTGGGCGGCCGTGACACTCCAGGCAGCTGACAAGCAGTAGGTACGAGAAGAGTTGGATTTTTTATTTTATTTTACACTTCTTTGTTGTATTCTTCTTCTCGACTACAGTATGCCTACGCGGGTGAGGGGTGTTTTCTGACATGCCTATGAGTTGCTGCGTTTGCACATTTTTTTTTTGCCATGTTGTCGAGATGCGGAGGCATTTGCAATATGTTAAAGCCTTTCTACAATATAGAAATTAGAAAATGGCGCCAACATGGCAAAAAAATACATTATATTTAAATATGCTGTCCGAGGCATGTCAGAAAACACCCCTCACCCGCGTAGGTAGTTCATTGTCCGCGTTTCCAGGCTCCAGCGACTAGTAGCTAGGTAATAGAGTTGGGTTGGAACTGCTGACAAGCTCGCCGTAGCACGCACAATAGCGGGTGAGCGGCTGCTGTCTACCAGATGCCTGGGTACAATGCGTTATTATACGCTGGACCTTGAACGACGAAGCAATAGCGATGGCAAAGCATGTTGCCACACGGGGATGCATCAAGTTTGCCTACGGTTGACCACATTACGCCTCGGACATTGCCATCCCTCAATCGAATCTGTTGGCTCTTTCAGCGGTCTTTGCCAACGTCTCTGATTGGATGGCCTCTTCGTTGCGCCTTCCTACAGAAATGAGCTAGTGCCGGGATTAAGAAGATGTATTGTAGGATCTGATGATAAAGTGCAACGCCGGACAAGGCCTTGGAATCTGCGTTTTCATCTGATTGTGTGCGTCTACGTGCTACGGGTCTCACACTGACGGATACACCTCGCATTTACCGGCTGCCTGCCGCCAAGGCTAGCCTTATCCACTAAACACAGTGTGCCCTAGTGGCTCTGAGCGGCCTTAATACAGGGCGCCTTGCAAGCGCCGCGGCCCGTGATTGAGCAGCGGGTACAGCGTCCACAGTGGCCACCGCCTGCAAGATGAGCCCTATTTGGTGGTACGTACATCGCCCAGATAAGGCTCGCCTCATTACGTAGACTCCGACCGGCTGCAGCCAAAACTGCGCCAACGTTGCGCGGATCTCAGCTGGACTCGTCACACTCTCTGCAGCTCAACCCTCTCTGCTCCAACCCTGAGTGTCGCGTTTCGTCATCATTCCTCGCGAGGCTCTTCCAGACTTTATCAAAAGTGCGGCGTTCGGGTACCTTTGTCGGCTCACCAACCTGCGTATTTGTGACACGCAGCCCGCAAGCCATGTTCTGATTCTGTCCTCGCCCTCCATCTCGACTTTTCCTGTCCTGTCCTGCTCCTAGCTCTGGGTCGGCGCCATGGATGTCTACGACTACGCAACCTCTGATGGCGGAACCGGGAAGAAGTTCAAGGGATACACGACCATTATTGCTGGTGTCGCCTCCATCATCGCCACCGTCGTGTCTGTCCTGTTCGTGCCTCACTGCCTTGCCCCTCGCCCATCTTCAGAAGTTAACCAGTCCTTGCCTGTAGCTCCATATGGCTCCAAGCAAAGAATTATCGCAAGCCGCTGCTGCAGCGCTACGTCGTTCGAATCCTTCTCATGGTTCCGATCTACTCGATAGCATCCTGGACGAGCATGGTCTCGCTCAAGGCCGCCCAGTTTGTCGATCCCATCCGCGACATATACGAAGCCTTCACAATCTACACATTCTTCCAGCTTCTAATAAACTACCTTGGTGGCGAGAGATCGCTCATCGTCACGACACACGGGCGTGCCCCTGTGCAACACCTGTGGCCTCTCAACCATGCCCTGCCAAAAGTCGACATTTCCGATCCCTACACCTTTCTCTCAATCAAGCGCGGCATTCTTCAGTATGCCTGGCTTAAGCCTATCCTCGCTGTAGCAGCCGTCGTCATGAAGGCTACTGGCACATACCAGGAGGGCTACATTGCAGTCACCTCTGGCTACCTTTGGAGTGGCATCCTCTACAACATCAGCGTCAGCGTCAGCTTGTATTCGCTGGGTCTTTTCTGGGTCTGCATGCACCAAGATTTGAAGCCCTTCCGACCAGTACCCAAATTCCTGTCGATTAAACTCATCATCTTTGCATCCTACTGGCAAGGCTTTTTTCTCTCCATTCTGGTCTGGCTCGGAGCTATCCCTGATGATGTCCAGGGCTACACTCGCGACAACCTAGCGGCGGCCATTCAAGATTTCTTAATCTGTATCGAGATGCCAATCTTTGCAGTTGTGCACTGGTATGCTTTCTCGTGGTACGATTTTGCAGATAACAGCATCCTGTCTGCTCGCATGCCTCTTTCAAGGGCTCTTCGCGACGCCTTTGGCACAAAAGACCTCATCCAAGACTCAAAAGAGACGTTCACAGGCGATAAGTACAAATATCGTGTATTTGACTCGGGCGACAAGGTCATGGCGCATGCAGAGTCAAGCTCGCGCTTTGCCAGGCTTGACGCAGGAATGCGATATGAACGTGGAGGCAAGGGCAAGTATTGGCTCCCAAAGCCGGGAAAAACCTCTCAATCGCCGCTGCTTGATAATGGTGAGGGCGGCTCGACCAGCCAGGAACCGCATCGTGATGGCTCAATGGGCACCTTTGACGAGCCCGAAATTGACCCGGACGAGGAGCGCATGTACGAGCAGGCCCGTCAGCTAGAACATGGGGATTGGAATGTGGGTTGACTGCCGTCGTTGCTGCTGGGAATCTAAATGACTAACCGGTTTCTAGTATCCCGTCATTACCGCTAATGAGCCGTTGAGGAGTCGATATGGCTCTTCGTTCAGCAGCCGCGGGGCTTACTCACCTGTTCCTCGACTGAGCCCGCCCCAAAGACGCAGTCCAGCTTCACCAGCAAAACCTGGTTCCCCAAAGGCGCAGGACGACCCCCAAGAACCAACTGTTATTGCTGTAAAGAAGAAGAAGAAGTCCAAGAAGGCTGTTGCAATTCATCACCCCGAGCCCGAAGCCGAGGCGCTTCTGCAGGATGCTGACCAGGGTGTCGCATCGAGCGCATCTCAAACTCGTGATGGAGCAGCAAGTCCGTCCGCGGTTGATTCGCACAAAGACAATGTTGCATCGGGGGAAACCGACGACGAAAACAGCGCACCCAAATTTGACGTACAGGGCAGCGAGGAGTTTCGCAATGTGTGGGGGAGCAGCAGTTGAAAGTCGACGAGAAGCGTTGAGAGATTGTTTTGGTGATGACGAGTTTGTGTCAATTCCACATCATAGCGGGTTTTATCGGTGTTCTTCTAGGCCAAACTTGATCTTTGGGTCTGATATTGGAGTAATTAAATACACGCCCTGGGCATTCAGTGCCACAGAATACGTTTCGCCCGTGTTATGCATTGACAGTGACATGGCAGCTTTAGAGTGTGCTTGTGGTAGGGCGTGACAGTCGTGCCACCCGTTGACGTGGCTCGCGGGCTTTCTTGATCCAGCTTGGCACTTTTATGCCCCGTCGGGTCCAGGCGCTCGCCTTGTCCGCCCCCAAGAAGCGAGTATAAGATGACTTCCCCGCACCGTATAATTCCGCGCCACCCTAGATGCTTTGAAACGCCATAAAGCATCATGAATCACGAATTTGTGCTGGAGAGTTGGCATGGAGCTCCCACTACCGACCACTCGGTGAAGCTCGAACTTTGTCCCCTCCGCGACACAACTCCAAGGAAAAGACAATGGGCCACAAGAGCAAGGACGGGCTGCATCACATGCCGGTACGGGCCTCTGCCCCCCTCTGGCCCTCCGTCAGCCCTAGGAATAGCTGCGTTGATTTCCACTCTTGCCCTTGTTCTTATACATCTATCCTGATTCGTACAAACTCCTTTCGGCTGTCGAGTCTACTGACCAACCACTACATCTTAGTGCACGACGTGTGAAGTGCGACGAGACGAGGCCAGTCTGCCAGCGCTGCACCGCGAGCCGTGTCGCCTGTCGCGGCTATGAGCTTCCGCCGCCTAGTGCTGACGGCGGCAGCGCCCATGCCGCCGTCAGCGGCGTCGACATTGCGGCGGTGAGACGGCAGAGGCAGCAGAAGCGCGGCGGCGAGGTGTCTGCCGAGATTGAGCCTCCGAGCTGGGACTACTTAGAGGGGATTCGCTACTGTAAGCAAAGGGGAAACCAAAAAAAAAAAAAATTGCCGCGCGCTGGCCAACAAAACGGGTATCCGCAGGGCTAACGAGTCGAATGAATTCCTCCTGGCAGATTTCCAAGTGGTCCGGCCCGGTCGCGTCTCGGACAAGGGAACCGGGTTCAACGATCCGCCGTTCCACGCGTCCACCTGGAACCGGACCGCGTTCCTCGGCCAGATTGTCTGCGACCAGCTCTCCAAGGCGTCCAAGGCCCGCGGGCGGCTGCTCCGGGCCGGCGAGGACCCGGCCTTTGCGCCGTCCTGGGCCCGCTACGCGCGCAACGTGGTCGACGCCGTCGCGGCCGTCAACCAAACGATGCGCGACGAGGCGCTGCACCCGGACGAGGCGCCGGCCTTTATGGCGATTCGGCACCTGCTCGTGCTCGACCTGTACCCCCGGAGGGTCCTGTGGCGGGCGCATCTGCGGGGAACGCTGGCGTATATCCAGCATCGAGGCGGGATCGACGAGGTGCTCAAGTTGAAGCAGGGGCCGCTCTATGTAAACTTTGCGATAGAGTATGAAGACCTGCTCTTTATCCTTGTTAGAAATGTACACGTGCTGAGATGCTAATGTGGCCCCCTTGTCATCTAGAAACATTATCCACGCAAATACGACCAGCCCAGCCACGCAGCAGCTCGAAGGCCTGGAAGACTTTACAGACGAGCAGTTGAAGGCGTCGCTCAGCAACGCCTGCTTTGCGCCTTGCCCGCTGGAGCTGTACCCTCTCATTGTCCACATTACGAGGCTGCGCGTGTCTGTCGCCAGCAGCCGACGGCCTTTGGGAACGAGCTCGCGCCCAAGGTGCAGGACATGTTCAACACGACATGGCGCTTCGATCCAGATGAGTGGGCCGAGTCGGAGTCCTGGCGCGGGCAAGTCGAGGTCGGGCGCGTGTACGGGCGCATCTTCCCCATCACCATCCGACTCTACGGCATCCTGACACTGCCCGCGGCAGCACTCGTTACCTGGGCGGCCTCGTCAGCGGATACAAGAGCAGCCTATACAGCGCGCCCTGAATGCAGCAGCATCTTTGAGTCGCTACGAGTACAGCACCGACAGCAGCTTCTGGCACTGCTGAGAAAGGACTGGGACGCGGTCAAGTACAAGCCCGCATTGGCGTGGCCGTTGCTGGTGGCGGGCGTGGCGGTGGCGGACGGCGACGCCGAGGACCGCCAGTTTGTCGAGGACTGCTTGGAGACCATCCTGGCCATGCCAATCACGGCCTGCTCCTTCATCACCGTGGTGGACAAGCTCCGCGCGTTTTGGCGCTCTGGCAAGACGGAGTGGGAGGAGTGCTGGGACGAGCCGACCGTGGGCTCTGCTTGAAATAGGGCCAGCGGACCCTGGATTGGCCTAGGACACGTAGACTGCGGCATGAGGGAGACCAATTGACGGCCTTGGATGACTATGATGATGTACCTGTGCAGCGCTGGCACTCGCGCTCTCTTCGCCCACCTAGTATGTTCTGCGTGGCGGGCAACTATATACGTACACAACGTATCGAAGTGATTCGAGCTGCATTGCACTGAATTTCACCCATACTACTCCATTAATTATTCGAAACACAAACTTTTAATTATTGGACTTGGGTTTGCCTACTTGCCCCTTCAAAAAGGCCTTGGCGTCTTTGGCACTCAAGCTCCCCGGGCTGGGGGGTCGCTCCCCAGTTGCCCAGCTGGCCGCCTTTGGGCCGAGCACAAACTCGAGCGTGCCGCCGTCGGCAAAGACATCCCACCAGCTCAGCCAGCTCTTATTCCACGGCTTACCATTGACCTTGAGGGACTGCACCTGGTACGCGTCCTCGGCGCCGCCCGTGCTCGTCATCCGGAGCGTCCTGCCCCCGCCGAGGGCAACCGTCAGGTCGGCGAGACAGGGCGCGCCGATGAAAAAGGTCGTCTGCCCCGTCATGGGGTAGAGGCCCAGCATGTTCCACAGCAGCCACGACTCCATGGCGCCGGCGTCGCTGTTGCCGGGCAGGCCGCTGCGCGTCGGGCGGTAGTACGACTTTGCGACGAAGCGGCTGCGCTCGACGGCGAGGTCCTGGCGGTTGACAAAGTTGTACAGATACGGTGTCGTGAAGCTGGGCTCGTTGCCCGGGTTGAAGAGGGTGTGTCCGAAAGCGCCGTTGCCGGAATACGCACCCGGCTCAAACGTCTTGTCCAGACGCCGGACAAACGTCGCGTCGCCGCCGCAGAGCGCAATCAGCCGGGTCAGGTCGTGGTGGGCGTTGAACGAGTACTCCCAGGGAAGCGCCTGGTAGTAGTAGTCGCGCCAGTAGCAGCCGCCGCAGGACAGAGGGTCCTGCGGGAGGAAGTCCGACGTGTTTCGTGGGCCGACGAAGCCGCTGAAGCCGAGCGCGGTCATGTTGGCGTTCCAGTGGTTGCGCCAGTTGTGGGAGCGGTTAAAGTACCGTTCAAACTCGGCATCTTTGCCCAGGCCTGCTGCGATGGTCGCTAGAGAAAAGTCATTGACAGAACTGTCAGCAGTCGTCAGCAATGTACGCCAAGCAAAGGGAAATAGACGGCAAACTCACTACTCCACCGCACGGCTGACAGATCTGGAAAACTTGGGGGTAATGTAGCCGTATTGCAGCCAGTCCGGAAGAGCGCTGCGACCTTCGCGGGTAGACCCTGTAGGATCGCGAGAGTCCTTGTTGTCTGGCGGCACCTGTTCGGCGTTCTTGACCATGGAGGCAAAGGCGTCGTCCCAGTTGACCTTTCCGCGCACGCCCTTGACAAAGGCGTCTGCAAAGACATTGTCCGAGTTGGAGCCGCCCTGGACAGCGCCATTGGAGAAGGAGGATCGCGCGTCAGACACCCAGCCGACGTGGCGCCAAATGTCAATCATGGATCGGAGCAGTTCTTCGTAGTACGTGGGCTGCAGAACGTGGAGCAGACTGGTTGTGCAACGGTACTGCGAAGAAGTTTGGTCAGCTCAGGCACATCAAGTAGCGAGAGGAAAAAGCTCCTACAATATCCCAGAACGTGAAGATATCATCATAATACGGTTCATCAGACTTCCAGAGCGGATTCTCGCCAGTCTTGTTCTGCGGCAGCAGGTGCATAAAGTACAGTGCGCTGTACAGTTGGTTGAGCTTGGTGGTGTTTGTCTCGGTTGTAGTCACTTTGCTGAATACCTCCTTGTTCCATACTTGGCGCGTTTGATCTTGAACATCCCGAATCTTGCTACCGCGAGGAATCTCTCTCGCCACGCTGTCGCAGGCCTGCTGGGCGGAGATGAAGGAGACGCCGACGCGGGACACCACTGAAGTCTGGTTAAAGGTAAAGAGGGCGCCGGCACGAGGTGCCTGGACTGTGTCCTCTCGCTTGCCAATTTTGCTGCGAAAGACTTTGTGCGTGGCGGGCGCATCAAAGTGGCCGCAGAAGTAGACTGTCCATGGGGCAGCTCTGTTCCAGCCCTGTGTAAAAGTCAGCAAGCAAACTTTCCTCAAAAATGTGCAGTATACTCACATTGTCATATTTACCCGAGCCAGTGTAGTACAGAAAACCCGGCTTGTCTGGCTCATCCAATACCGTAATGTTTCCGCCGAGATAGTGCTGGCCTAACCCTTGTCCGCGATACGACGACAGCACATGTGAGACGTCGACCCAGATGCTCAACGGCTTGGACGTCTTTGGGAACGTATACTGCAGCAGACCAGCCTTTGTAGTTGCTGCGAGCTCCAACGTTGTACCTGACCCAAGCTTAGCTCTGTAGTATCCCACCTCTGTGTAGTCGGGCTCAGCGCGAGTGTCATTGGTGTTTTGCACCAGAGGGTCATCAATCTTGCCCACAACAGGCATTTGCGACACGACGCCATATTTGGGAGCACCACCGGTGCCACTCTCATGGAGCATCGAGAAGCCGGTAAAGTTGCCATTGGCAAGGTAGCCAGAGTAGGCGTCGGTCCCAGAATAGAGATCTGGGCCGAGCTTGACGATACCAAGCGGACGCGAGACACCGGGAAACGTATTCCCACCCCCAATTGAGCCAGTCTGATGACGTTGTCAGTGTTGAAGCAAGGCACGAGTGGTCCGCTGTAGAGGTCGTTACATCTGTCAGCGCAAACTTGGACAAGTCGGCATCAGCAGCCGGCGCTGCGGCGACAGCAGCCACCAGCGCAAATAACAAGACGTGTCTCGTCATTTTGATGTTTAACGAAAGTGCAAGTTTCTTTCCGAAGCTTCTTCTAGCACCACATTATGAGGAGGCAGGTCTGTCCGACAAGGTGCGGAGATGACATGCAGAGCGCCTTGCCAGGCCACCAACGCGGAGCTAGGCATAGCTGTTCAGGCTTGTCCAGACGCACGCCGTCAGCATGCGTCTGTGAGTGGGTGAAGGAGCCCGGATGATTCCCGACCTGGCAAAGTTGGTGGATAATGATTAGCAAGGCGTGGAGATGCACGGAAATAGTTATATTCGCGAACAGTCCTGCGAACAGTACTGCGAACGGTACATCTGTAAACAGTAGTAGCAAGGAACGCTCGTAGCTGAATCGGTGGAACAGCGTGTCTTTAATACAGAACGTCATGGTATCGAGTGGCTAAAGCGTCAAACACAAAACAAATATACAAAGCAACTGGGACATGACATGCACCTAGGAATCGGTCCTGAGACGGGCCAGCGATTCATCAACCTTTTCCCAGGCCTTGTCCGAAACGGTCGCCATGAGCCAGTAGTCATCTCCATGATCCTTGCCAATCACGTAAAAATTATCCGTCGCTTTAATGTGGCCCGAGACAACCAGGTGCAGGTAGTTGACCATGGTCCCCTCGGGATTCCGCCTCTCTGCGCCGTCCTGGCCGCGGCGCACGACGGCCGGGCCAAAGTCGGCCGTCTGCACATAGGCCGCCTTGGTCAGGTTGTTGGTAAAGATGACGCGCGAGCGCGGCGTCTCCAGAAACTCGAGCCGTGCGCGCTTCTTGCTCCGCAGGCTTCCGCGCACGCGCTTCAGCAGGAGCCTCATCTGCACCTCCGACGTCTGCGCCAGCATCTGCCGCCGGCTCTCGACGGCAATCTCCCCGGCCGACGCACCCGCGACGCTGGCGGGGAGATGGCAGAATGCGGTGCTGACAATGTTTTGGAGGTAGACGCCTCCGCTGCCGGCAAGACACTGCAGCCGGCCCCGGCCGTTGACCAGGTGCATGACCGTGACGGGGTGCGGCGTGGGCTCCGCAGAGGTGATGGCCTGGACGACCCATGCGGAGATGGCATCGCCTTCGGTGAGAAAGGCCTCGCCTGCATGCTTCTTGGCCGCGCGCGTGATTTGATCCACGGCCGACCGCGGTAAGAAAATCTGGCGCGTGTCCCGGGGCGTGTAGAATAGCCTGTGCCAGAGAAAGAGGACGACAAAGAGGACGAGATCTAGCCCGGTCACGAGCTTGGGACCGGCGAAGCTCTCCGGCAGAGGCCGGGTGTCCGTGTCCAGCGCGTCCAGGACATCCTCTGTGGCGCCTAGGACGGGCGGAATCTCGTCCTCTCTGCCGGCGAGCTGCAGCGACCAGCCGTGCAAGAGGTGCGTGAGGCCGACGCCATCGAATAGTGTGTGCGGCCAAACAACAGACACGAGCGTGGCGTCCTGGAACGAGGTGGTGAGCAGCGCAATCTGCGGTGCCTGCGTCGCCACGAACTGCTTCATGCTGGACGGAAAGCCGCTGGGCACCGCAAAGCTCCGAAAGTCCATGTCCCCGGCAATGGACTGCGAGTACGCCGCCTCGCGAGGACCCGGCAAGTGCTTGGCCAGACTGTGCTCGCTGATGCGCACGGCTGAAAAGTCTTGTTTTGTAAACGCGACAGCGGGCTGCTCATCTGTAAAGCTTTGCGGGACACGCAGCTCCAGCTTTCCGTCAGACTAACGGCAGCATCAGCGCGCATTCAATCGTGGCAAGTCAAAAGGGAAACAGACGGTTCTGTAAAGGCGGCCGCCGAGCTTGCGCCAATCGCCGTGCTCCAGCAGCCGCGCAAGCGCGAGATGCAGCTTATCCACGTCCAAGACGTCGTTGAATCTGAAGAGCCAGGAAACAAACTTTTCATTCATCGAAGCGGCATCGGCCAAATGTACGGGGTAGACATGGTATTGGTCCTCTGATGGCGTCGACATTGCATCTACACTCGCGGGCATGGACGCAGGTCCTGGTAGATGAGATGACTAGGTGATCAGTTGCCTGGCACGACATGGGGAGTGCAAGTATATAAAGTTCAGTACTACTCCGTACAAACTGGTTAATTAAGCGGAAATCGGCACCAAATCGCTTCGAGTAGGGATGCGCAGTGTCTCCGTCAACAAACTGAGCCTCGCCGCTTGGACCTTGTCCACTACCGAGCGCAGCAAGCCCAGTGTGGGCTTGTTCGGTGCTGCGTTGACTTGGCAGAAACTAGCAAGCTGCTGGGGGCGTTGTAAGATGTCACGGGTTCATATTTGAGCTGTCATCTCTTGGAATGGCATGATGCTATTGCTTCGTTTCTGATTCTATTAACCAGGAGCCCAATGGGCGAGACACGTGCAATTTGATTTACACGAAACACTCCCCAGCTGCAATCACAAAGCCGCCTGTCAGCAGCAGTGCCTGCATTGCCGAGAGCCGCGGCCTATAAGGTTGTGGAGTGTCTCATTGGCTCACCCTTCTCTTTAGCATCTGACACGAGGGCATGGAAATAAATCGAAGGACAAGGTGAGTTTCCATAGCTTTGCAGTACCACCAAAAGAGTCATGGGTGTCGCCAGTGCTTTCGACTATTTGTGGGCAACATGCACTGCAATTCCCAACTAGGGATAACGATCGGGACGTGGGCAAAGATAGCTGCCATCAACAGGGCCAATATACGCATCGTCTTGGCCGATGCAGTCACCCTCGGAGCCCTCCGTATCGTCAAGCCGCCCAACATACTGGATGTCATGCAGAATCCGAGTCCATTTCCCTATATTCTAGCCGCCACCAATACGGCACCTTGACCAGCATGCCCAGTCTCTCCCCATCTGAATCAGCACCCTCGTCATTCCACATGTCGACCCTCATTCCCACCCAGCGCTCCCCCTGCGCCCTGCGCCCTGTTCCCCCAGCCCCCCGGCACCTGCAAGCCCCGCGGCCGCGACCTGCTCGTCGGTCCCGAATTCAAACTCGGCCGGATGGTGCAGCCCTTTTTTGCCGCGTCCCTCGGCGGCAGACGACGACGCCAAGGTGAGGCCCCGCGCTGGGCAGCCGCGTCATGCATCTTCTGCACAACGCCCGTCCCCGCTGCGGGCGGCAAAGGACGGGATCGGCCGGACAGATCTGATGGCATGATGGAGAGATGAAAGCGTTCCTCTTGTCATCAATGTCGGCAGCCGCGGACGGTATTCCGTATGTTGTGCTGGTAACCCCTACGACACACCCATCTCGGGGGTTTACGGATGTGGTTGTAATGACCAACAAAAAATAAATTGCATCTCGGCGGTAGCTATCATGCATCATCACCCTTTTACACATGTGCACCATGACAACGCAATGCCGAGGTCAACAGCTGCTCGTGCGCCTGCCACCATCATCCAGAACTCATCAGTGGCAGCCAGCGCACCATGCCTCGGTGCTGTCACCGCAGATGCAGCACCAGGTGGTGCAGTCTTCGATTCCATCGCGCATCTCGAGAGCAAAGGTGCCCCGGCTCTCGACGCCCGACGTCATCGGCTGCGCGGCCACGAGGCCGGCAACAAGGGCGACGAGAGAGACAGACAGCTGCATTGCGTCTGAACAGAAACGGTTAGCAAAGCTCACTGCTTGTGCACTGGAACCAGGTCATTTTACCTACTTTTGGGAGATTGGAAGGAAGGTATTGTTGAACAAGTCGTTGAATCGAGCTGATGTGAATAGATTGAGCGATAGTGGTCAAAATTCGGCCCTCTCTGGTGAGTTCCTCCACTACTTATACACTGATGAGGACCGGAATTGGGCAACATGCGCCGCCCGACGGTCCGTGTCTCCCATTGCCAGAGTTGGAAAGAAGAGCACGCACGAGATATGAGTAAGCTTTCAAGCTGACAGACGTGCGTCTGGGGAAGCTTGCCCTCATGATTGCGCGCGACGACGCGCAGACACAGAAGAGAAGATCTGCCACGAAATAAGCTTAGTTTGCCATCGGAGTTGGGACCATGTTTCCGTCTGAGGCAATCTTTGCCGTTCGTTTTGATCGTCCGCGCACGCATGCTTATACCCGTCAGCCCGTCGACGCTTGCCCCGAGGATAGCTGCTTGGCCCAACCCCGGATTACTTATTAGCCGGAGAGGAAATCCCATGCATTTGTAAAGCGCAGATAACATGCGTGAGCAAGTATCCATGCAGGTTGAGCTGCCCTGTTCCATCATGGATCTGACTGAGCGAAAGCCATGCTACATGACATTAAGATGAAGAAAAGTGAATTGTTATTTGCTCAGACGACAGGCCATTATATAAAGAAATTAAGCAGTATAATAAAAAAAAGAGAAAACCGTCATCTCAAAAGCATGCTGCTTTGAAACCAGAATAATCTAACAAATGACTTACTCCAAAAACTCCATGCTGTCCGTAAACGAGCGCGCAGCATTCCACAAGATGCTCCCTGTTAAAGCACCTAGGATGCATTTGAAATCGCAAAAGTCCGCCCCCGAGTCATGGTTCCCATTGTCCGGAACCTCCTGTCCTTTCACTGATGCTGCTCAGCAACAGTTCCCCCCCCGTCGTCGGTTGCTAAGGGTAAAAACCTCCTCCCATTCACGCAGGCCGCCCCAGTTCTGATTGCGGGTTTTTCCCTTGCGTCGCCTACGAAGCCCAGGGATGCCGCCATCCTCCACAGTGGCGCCCGTCATGGAGCTCTTGATGCTGCCGCCATCACTTGCGGCGTTCCAAGCACCGCTGTCGCCATACTGAATACCACTCATCGGATCATCCGGATCAATGTCGCCCAGCTCAATCTTGGTCAGGATGATGCGGGCGAGCCTAGCGAATATTTCGTCGACGCCTTCTCCGTTCAGCGCGCTGGCTTCCGTCACCACCGAGATGCCCTGTGTGCTGGCCCATCTCGTGGCTTCCGAGCTCGAAATCTCCCGACCGTCCGGCGCGTATGTGGCTTTTTGCACAGAGCCGGCGCTGATGGAGCCGGCGTAGTCTCTGCCCCTTGTCGGGGTTTGGGTGTTGGTGGTCGAGTATGAGCTTGCAAAGCCGCCTGCGGTTATCGTCGAGTTGGAGCTGACACTGCTTGGTGTGGGAGGCGGCATGGACGTGTCGACGAGGGATTCGTTGGCGAGATCAAGCTTGTTGCCGACGAGGAGAAGGCTGAGGTTGGGCGACGCCAGGGCCCGCGCATCGTTGAGAAAAGGCTGCAGTCCGCGAAAGGAAGCATGCGATGTGATGTCGTAAACGAGGATGGCGCCGGCGGCACCTCGGTAGTAGGATCGAGAAACGGATCGAAACCGTTCAGTGCCAGCTGTATCCCAGAGCTACCATGGCAGTGGTGTCAGCATAGTATGGTGTGCAGCAGCCGTGCTTGGTCTCATTTACCTGGAGCTTTATTCTTTTGCGCCGGGCTCCGGTGCCAACTTTGATAATCTTGCTCGCAAACTCCACGCCGATGGTCTGCGACGACAATACTCGCCACTCGTTCTTCACAAAGCGATGCAGCAGGCAAGACCTGAAGCTGTTAATACTCCTCCGTGTACTTGGCGACAGGGCTCCTGGCGGTAGCATCTTACTTTCCTGACCCGCTTGGCCCCAGGAGGATAATCTTGGCCAGGTAATCGTACATGGTTCCGAGTTCCTGCGCTGCCGCGTCAGTCATCAGCTGGCCAGCCCGGTTGCGCCAAAGGACCATTACCTGCTCTCTGGCTATAGGAGCGCTCTCCTCGCTGCCGGCCGAGGAGCCTCTTGGTCGAGTCATGGTGATGCAGTGGGAGCGCCTATGCCGTATAGAGTTGTGTTGGAGGCATGTCACGAGCAGTGACGCGGGCAGCGGTGTACAATCGCCAGGGTGTTGATGGCGCGAGCACTTGCTGGGCATCCATCGACTGATAGCGGCGTTGCAGCGGATCTTCTTGGCTGGGCGTTGGGCAGGTGACTGCTTCAAAGCCTTACATAAGCACGATCCAGGGTTTATATACCACCAACTGTCTTGAAACAAGTCTAAAACGACAAGATATTCTATACTCATGGTGATATAATAGTTGATTTATATAGACTCCTGCTTGGACAATCCCGATCTCAATGTCAAACTTGGGTCGATCTTGTCATTTCATATTAACAGGCGGGTTGCCAGTTGCGTATCTGCCCACGCTTAGGCACCCTAGGTAGTACTACCCCAGCTACAGGTGCCCAGATACACTGGACCGCGGCCTGCCAGGCTCAGCCATGATTTGTGATTTATTCCATTTTCTTTTTTGCTAAAAATGTGTCCTTTCAAATCAAGTCTTATAATCTGTTCTTGTTGAATACCAAACATTTCCTTTTTTTTTCACTTCATTATCAGTTCTTACGCAAGTTCCTACATCATGTACTGCATTCGGGTCGCCTTCAGTGCTCCGGCTCGCTGACGTCCCCCCACAGCCGAGGCATACCGACATGGCTGCGTCCGCGGACTTTACAAACGAAAGACCATTCTTGCATCTCAACACTGCAGTGACCTCATTAAGCTTTCTACGACTTGTACTGCCACGATATCACTGCAACCACAGTCATGAAGATTTCCAGCCGCACGTTCTTGGTTTCTGGCGGGTGAGACTACGGCTGCGTCCCGCTGCATCTCACAACACATGCTAATCATCGCTGCAGCGCCTCGGGATTAGGCCGTGCCTGCTGTGAGGACATTGTCGCCCAAGGCGGCCATGTCGCTGTCCTTGATCAGAATGAAGAAAACGGCCAGGAGTTTACAAAGACACTCGGATCTGCGGTCCGATTCTTTGTCTGCGACGTCCTGGAGAGTGAGAGCATCGCAAAGGCCGTCCAGGGTACCGCGGAATGGGCCAAGGAGTCTGGCAAGCCCATTGGTGGCGCCATTACTGCTGCCGGTGTTGCTCTTCCCGCACCGGTATGTGACTTGGATCTGATGTCAGTCGTTTGTGGAAATGCCTAACCTTGACCCAGATTGTCAACCGCCACGGTGACCCCTTTAGCATCGACGACTTTGACTTTGTCGTGGGCGTCAACTTGCGCGGCACCATTGACCTCGCCCGCCAGACTTGCGCGGCCATGATCAAGTCCAAGCGCGAGTCACCCGACAGCGATCACGGCGTCATCATCATGGTCGCCTCCTCCGCCGCCTTTGACGGTCAGAATGGCCAAGTCTCATATTCCGCCTCCAAGGGTGCCATCCGATCCCTCACCCTTCCCATGGCCAGAGATCTCGGCCGTTACGGCATCCGCGCCATGACCATTGCCCCCAGCCTCTTTGAGACGGGAATGACGAGTGCCATGCCGGACAAGGTCCGCAAGAACCTCGAGAATACCTTTGTCTTCCCTACAAGATCCGGTCGCGCTCCCGAGTTTGCCTCTCTGGTGCGCCAGATTATTGAGAATGAAATGCTCAACGGCGAGGTCATCCGACTGGATGGTGCTTCGCGTATGCCCAAGATCTAAGGAAGCAATATAGAAGAAAGGGGCAATCGGGATGGGACTTGGTCAAAGTCGTCTCTAGGCTGTTCTTGTATCATAGTTGATAATGTGTCACATATACCGCTCCAATAACAGCATCACATGATTGACAATATACTAAGAAAGGGCCACAAGTTACAGGACAAAGGCTACCAGAGAATCCATACTGAGGAGAGGATGAGATGAGGAAAACCACAATACAACCCAAAAGTCCCGTGTCACAAAGCAATGGCTAGCGTTGCATATGCCGAGCCTGCTATCCGGATCCCGTCATCGCTGGCCTGCGGGGCCGAAACTTTGACCGTGTAAACAACTCCAATACAATAATCCCGCTGACAATGACTCTCAAAATAGCTGTTCTAGACGACTACCAGGGCGTGGCGAATCAATATTTTGAAACCTTGGGCGACGAAGTCGATGTCACCTATTTCAAGGATACACTGCTCCCATACAACCACCCCGCGACCCCGCAGAGTGTCCGGGATGCGCTGGTGCAGCGGCTGGAGCCATTTCAAATCATCAGTAGGTGCAAACCCGGAAACTTCTGTATCGCCTTCTTCTGAATGGCCATGGACAAAAATCTCTCATCACGACTAGAGCCAAGTTGCGGATCCCAAAGCCATATTCTTACACACCTCCAACACAGGCACTACTCGAGAACGGACCCCGTTTCCTGCAGAGCTAGTCAGTCGCCTGCCGAAGCTGAAGCTCCTGCTCACCAACGGCGCCCGCAACTTGGCTCTGGACCTTGATGCGTTCCAGAAGAGGGGCATCACGGTGGCCACCGTCCTGGGCGTGCCGCCCGTCGACGCTGCAGCACCCGCGGTGGACCCGACGCCGGAGCACATCCTGGCCCTGATCCTGGCCCTGTCCAAGAACATTGCGGCCGACGACGCCGCCGTCAAGGCCGGCGGCTGGCAGACGGGCTTCAGCACGAGCCTCGCGGGCAAGACGCTGGGCCTCGTCGGCCTGGGCCGTCTCGGCGCCGCCACGGCCACGATGCTGCACGCCGCCCTCGGCATGCGCGTCGTGGCCTGGAGCCCGAACCTGACGCAGGCCAGGGCCGACGAGCAGGCCCGCGCGGCCGGCTTCGCCGCCACGCAGGCCGACGGGCGTCCGACGTTTGCGAGCGTGTCGCGGGCGGAGCTCTTCAGCGCGGCCGACGTCGTCAGCGTGCATCTCGTGCTGTCGGACCGCTCGCGGGGCCTGGTGACGGCCGAGGATCTGCGCAGGATTAAGCCCGAGTCATTCTTTGTCAACACGTCGCGCGGCCCGCTCGTCGTGGAGCGGCATCTGCTCGACGCGCTGCAGCAGGGACGGATCCGCGGTGCCGCCCTCGACGTGTTTGACGTCGAGCCCCTGCCCGCAGACAGCGAGTGGCGGACGACGGCATGGGGTCGGGACGGGCGCAGCAGCCAGGTCCTGCTGACGCCGCACACGGGCTATGTAGAGCATGCGGTGATTCACGGCTGGTATAAATTACAAGCGCAAGAGGTCCTGCGCTGGAAGAATGGCGAGGAGCCCAGCATGCGTCTCGTGTAAGAGGCAGTCATGGAGCCGGTCTGTTGGCGGAGTAGTGGCTAGCCCTGATGTGTATGATGCAGTCAAGTGCAAGATACTCCCTTGAATTCGTGATTCCTGTCAGGCGCGGCATGTTTTACGTTGCGCTGAAGTTGCTGTGCTGCGAGAGACTGATTTGTAAGCCGTTTTTGGCGTCTGGAAGCACGCAACTGACTACGTAGCTCCCTGCATGTTGATCGCTAGTGTGACGCCCTCATCGGACCCTAGATTTGCATCAGAAGCTGCCAATGGGATGCCTTCTTGTCTACTTGTTGAAACTGCCGTGGATATAAAGCCTTTTTTTTTCCTTTTTCCCAACAAGAGTGCAGGGTTTAGGGAAGATTGCATTGCTGGAGACCAAAGGCTGCAATAGCTGCGATGAATCAAGCAAGTGTGAAACGCACCTGGAGTAGCTTGCTTGGCTGCTTGGCGACAGTCCTAAACACTGGCCGTGTAAGATGTGACAGAGGCCCGACATCTCCGATCTTGGCCGTCCCCGCCGCGATGTAGAGCGCCCGGACAGCGCCAGCCAAAATGAGAATGCATTTTCCAGCCAGGTGAAGACTGCCTATTTGCCTCTTCTCGCCAGCGCGGTGTCTAACACTACCTGTTGCACTGGTCCAAAGCAGACCAGTAGTCTCCTCGGCAGTGGTTGTTGGGTTAGTGGGCGCATTTCCGTGCGGCTGTCTTATTGCCGTGTTTGCGTGACACAGTTTCTCGTGCATTCAGCCACTTGCGATAAGGTTCACATTAGCTACGAAGCCCGACCATTATTTTCTGGGGCATTTGCAGGACCTCAAGCCACTGCCGGCATGACGCGACCGTCGCGGCGACGCCCGCAGCACGACACTTAAGAGCTGGCTCTCGAGTGCGACTCCCGCATGGACTTCGGGGTTCAAAACTACGAGACCTGGGGGGGCTCCAGGGAATCCCTGCCCATGTCAGAATTGCTCTCTCAAATTTCCATCGAAAGGAGACGACTCGCTACGCAATCCACCACACTGACAGGGCCAAGTCTCCCATCAGACACGCTTGCGACAGAACAACGACGAGCCCTAAACTCGCTCCTCTCTCCGGGATAATGGTAATTTCAGTCAGCACAAGTGAACCCTGAAGCAAAGACAAAGGAAGAGAGTGAAAAGCAGGAATCATAGGATTACGGACATTAAGTTGTAGTCCGTACTGGTGGAGGGCCGCTTCGCTCAACTTGTCAAAGTGCCGGTCGGTCTACTAGTAGTTGCCGTTGACATCTTGCCATTGGCCCCCACGATACTGCATAGATCGAGTCAGATGTCGACGGCGCCATTTTGCGCCATTTCGCCCCCGTACATGCACACTGTGTGCGTAGGAATGCGGCCAGGTTTCTCAGCAGTCAGGGTAAAGTTGCCAGTCACCACTCACACCAGCCGCTTAGACCGTCCTGCAGCGGCCGTGTTGGAAGCTAATCCGCAGATGGTCGCTCCACGCTGCTCTCGCTACAGTCCGTGTCACAGGATGTCATACACACCCGCCGTCCACATGCCCATGACTTTGCCATTCTGTTTGTAGAGGTTTGATCTTGGGCTGAATAGCGGTGTTGGTAAACGAAATCTCTGAGACGACAGCGCCGTCAAGACTGGTCCTCCACAAAGTGGCCAGGCGTGCGACGACATGCACACACACAGGAAAGCAAAAGGGTGCCCACCAAAACCCCCCTCCAGAGCTGGAGATGTCTGTGTTTGTTTATGCCCGGGGTCATGGAACAGACCCCGGTTTGACCTCCGATGGATTGGACATGGGACAAAAGACTGGGTAAAGAGTGCTAGCCAGACGCTGGCGCTCCGCGACTGGTCGAGGTCGGCCGCTGCCGATACATATACAAAAGACCTTGTTGGCCCGGGACTTGGATGATACAGTGTTCTCTTCTTCTTGGATTCATCACACACGGGGAAGCAAGAGCCCGGAAACTCCATGATCTCGTCTGGTCACAGATCAATACTTTGAAACTTCTTTTCTCGGACGCTATATTCCGTCTTTCCGCTACATTGGACGACGAAGCCATCTCCAGTCCTCATTGACTCAACGAGCTACCCCATTGAAGATTCAAAAGTCTCTCCATTCGTAATCTTACATCTCTGTACATCTCAAAATGGCCCAAGACAAGCCTCAGTGCGGTAGTGATGCCAACGTCACCACCGAGTATAACCTACCGCTTCATGCGGCCGGTCTATGTATGCTTGGAGATGCCTCACATTCACTACTCCACAGAGGCTAACCGCATCTTCAGTCCTAATCCTAGCCTCCTCACTACTGGGTATGAGAATCTGCAAACGAGCGCGACTTCGCAGTCGATGCTGACCGTACGTTTAGGAGCTGGATTCCCCGTCGTCGCCAAAAGATTCAAGGCTTTGAAGATCCCGCCGTCCATCTTCTTTGCCTGCAAGCATTTCGGAACCGGCGTTCTCATCGCCACCGCCTTTGTCCATGTCCGTACAGCCTGCCCCC
>JARJRE010000216.1:0-37675 GCA_030783385.1 Akanthomyces dipterigenus | reverse complement strand
GCCCTCGTGAATTTTTCCTGATCCTTCTTCGTGCTTTGAGTGGGGTCATCTTTCAAATTTGGATTTTGTCACGCAGGGTAGTTATTAGTTATAGATTAAGGTAGTTAATTAAAGAAGAATCTATCTACTAATACTAATACGCCTTAAGACACCTATAGGGGGTAATGCCTATAAAAAGCATAAAAACATATACTAAAAACCACCTTTTATGGGCTGCGTGCCCTTATGCCGTCGCAGCTAGTCAGGGCTGCGTGACAGCTTTGCTATTCTGATGCATGTGTCACGCCCCCGCTCCCTTTCCTCCGTGGTTCGTTTTGGTTGCCTAGCTTGAAGCTAACGGGCCATCTCCAAATCGACTCTGAGCACCTTTGTCGTGGGCGTTTCTGCCACGTGCAAGAGAACCGAGTCAGCCGCAGATTTTATCCCTGTCCAAGTACCTCATCATGCGCAAGAATGAGGGTAGGACGACATGCATAGTAACAGGTGTTCCTGCAGTAACAGAATGTACAAGCCAAGCACCATCACACCCGTGTTTGGCGCTACCAGCGGGCACTAGGCTCCGACGCATCTACCGTCTAACTACACGGTAAAAATGGCGTAGATTACCATTTCATAATACAGCTGGTTATCACTACCAGTGAACTGGGAACTCCTGCTTCCAAAAACGGCAAGGATTGCCTGCGTTTTGAAAGGGTTGGCACTTGCATTTTGTTGCGTTCAGGTTGCAGTTGGCATTGCTGTTCATGCCTTTGTTACGCACATGCGCTCTGCCCCTGTGCTGCCATGTTTTGAGTCGCTGCATAAACTTTTCGTCTACGGTGGTGCCTTCTATTAAGAGTTGTGTCGTCACAGGGAAAACAACAGAACATTAGACCAGAGTACCGTGGCCGCTATAATCCCGCATTCAAGATTAAGTTACAGAGTTGAGATGGAAAGTGAATAGTGGCCAGGTTGGCGGATAGAGTACCTGAAGACTGCGATGGCTTCAGCGACTCCTCGCTGTAAGAAGTGCCACAATGTATTGTGCAACGACTCTAGTTAGAGCTCGGTCCTAGCCGAAAGACGCGACTTGTGAAAGGGACTATCATGTATGACTTGCCTGGGCATGACATGGGCGGTTGGGAGCATAAGCGACGGAGAGGCTGTGGGCACGCGAGTCAACCCATTGAAACATGCTTTCTGAATCTCCCTACGTGCTTCATTCCCCAGCCGTCTCATACGAGTATTAATAGAAGCGCCTGCCCTGGGGTACTAGATCTTTACCATCAATCGCTCAGGCAGTCTCTGCATGCTACATCGACTGCACACCTCTGCGTCTTCAACCACTTCCAGCGCCACCTCAAACCATACAATGCTGTGGAAAAGCGCCGTTGTGGCGCTTGTCGGGCAATGTTCCCTTGTAGCGGTGTCCGCAGCTGTCCACAAGAGAATTGTCAATGGGCCCGAGGCTCAAATTGGCGATTTTCCATACATGGTCAGCATCCAGACAGACAAAGGCCATCATAACTGCGGTGGAGTTTTGCTTGATAGCACTACTGTGCTCACTGCAGCTCACTGCGCGCCCGACGAAGCATCTTCTGCTTTCGTCCGAGCAGGTTCACTGGTGAGAATCTTTCCGCTGTCTCGTTGTGATTTCTATAGAGCCGTTGCGAGCGTCACGTAGCTTACTCATGGTTTTTTTTTTACCATGTGATGTTGAAAGCTAAGACTTCTTCCAGAACGAAACAGCTGGCGGCTTTTATGTCGAGGTTCTATCCAGAAAAGCGCACCCCGACTATCAAAAAGGAACAGTTGGCGGGGTCTATGCGGCGAACGATATTGCCATCTTGAAGTTGAAACAGCGAATTAGGGAAAGCGATACGATTGCCTATGCGAAACTGCCGGCGGACGGTTCTGATCCAGAAGCCAATTCCACGGCGACTGCCGCTGGCTGGTAAGTCGCTTCAACCTCAACCCCCCCCCCAATTACCATCGACGAGACAGTGGGTGCTGACAATACATTCAAGGGGCGCCACGGACACCGTGTTCAGTGATACAAGCGCTGTGCTGCGCAGAGTTCCTCATTCCATTCTCCCACGTGAAGTCTGTTTGAAACTCGATTCCGAGGTTGGCAGCAGAGACACGGTGCTGTGCGCCTCGGGCGCCGCAGGTCAGGGTATTTGCAAATTCGACAGCGGTGGTCCTCTAGTCGACGACCAGGCGCAAGCCGTCATTGGCGTCACGTCTTGGAGGATCCTACCAAGCGACAACCCGGACAAGTGCGGCGATACACCTTCGCTCTTCACCAGGGTTGGCGGCTACATGCCCTTCATCCGCGAGAACATGGGCGAGACCGGGCAGACCGAGGATGCGACGTTGGAGGACCCCGAGAAGACGAAGCAGGCCGCGCGGGACAGGGAGCTCCAGAGAACCTGCAGCGACGGCAACAGGGACTACAAGGGCTGCATGCGCGCCGCCTTTCGGTGCACCGGCCAGGTGCGCAACGACGCCTCCATGGACGAGTTTCTCATGTGCGTGAACAGGATGCAGGTCTGCACGGAACTGGGTACGGACATGGACGAGTGCATATCAAGCGCCAAGAAATGCGCCGAGGAGAACCCAAACAGCCGGGGCAGTCTGGATATACTGGCCGAGTGCGTAAAAAGTGAACTCTAGGGCAGAGAAGGATGAATCAGTGGATTTGTGAAGGGTTGGCATTCAACTTGACTGCCAATCAAAATGTTTTTAGAGATAAATTGTGAAACAAGATGGAATACAGAAAGAAAAGAAGCAGGGCTGTAGTTGTAGGTAGTCTGGCCTCGTGCAGCGATGGCTTAATACCAAGTCACAGTCCTATACACTACTAGCCGTCTTCTAACCGCATAATCTGACATGAGAAATCCAGCCACTAGTTAGCTATCGGAGGCACAGGGGCGGCAGGGTCTCTGGCACAAAAGACGCGTCGCAGCAGTGAGCGGGTAAACCGAAAAGAGACAGCCAGGAACCAGCGCTGCTGGTGGTGCAAGCAGCGCAAACAACAGCTTGGGGCCTATCTGTCCGTCCTCATCCTCTTGTTGGGATCCGTTGACGACGAGAGGAACCTCGCAATGAAGCTTGTCGACTTTCCAGTTCGTTTGACATGTCATTCGTTACGTTTAGATGGTATTGTTGCTGGTCGAAAGCTGTGCAGGGTAGCTAGGATCTGCGAAGAGGACTACAATTAGCTCGACAATTTTCTGCAAGATTGTTTCTCGAGGCACACTTTGTAGTCTCCATGTAGATTGTCAATAGAGCTCCCTTCATGTGGGGGATCTTTTCGTAATGTTCTGTGCAGTGGTTTCCGTGGTTGGCGAAATAGCCGCAGTACTCTCCTCGAGGGACGCTGCAGCCCTACGAGTTCATGCTAATAACGTTTCCAGAGTTGAAAGCCTTTGACCCGTCGCCGTGTGTCTATGCTACTTCATGATACACACCCACAAGAGTGCAGCAACGACGCTCACACGCCGAGGCTAATTCACCAGAATAGTTTAGGACGGTTCAACGGTCGCCTCGGTTCTGCGCTAATCTAGTAAAGCCGCCACTACCCACCACTTTCTGGAAGGGTGACTTGGCCAACTCGGGCACAACTTGCTTTGGTTAGCTGATGCTTGCCAGGGCTCAATCGGCCTCTACAACGGTAGCACAGCACCATCTCGGCTCACGGCACGAGCTATCCACTCGTCGACGAGTTAAACAGGATTGCGGCCCTGTGGCGGAGTACAAGCGCCCAGCGTGCTGCAGAAACAGTAATCAATTACGTACCCCGCATACACCTAATTTGCGGCACTTTGATATGGTGGTGATGCTACGTCATCACGGTCGCGGTGTGCAGTATGGAAGAGCGCCACAGTCCGTTAAGGCATGCTGGCCCTGCTTTGGGTGAGGGCGAGATCCTCACGAGAAAAGAGAACCAGGTTGCTGAAATTCAGTAAGTTGCCATTCCGCGACCAAGTCTGACATGCTGCGATTGTGCGATGTAGTAAACACACCTGAGAATATGATGCTCTGACGGAGAGAACCTTTGAGTCCTCAACGCCCTCAACTCTTCGATCGCGATGACTGGGGACATGGTAGGCCGTGGTAGCTCCAATGCTTCGCCAACCTTGCCAAGCTACTGCCATGCCATGCATTGATGCGTGGATAAAAAGGGGCGAAAACGGTACAGTTACCACATCTGGAAACTCTAGCTCCCCATGACGTCGCAAGCAGAGCCGGTTACCCGACGGATCAGCCACCAGGCATCAGCCTCTTCCTGCCGGACAATATATACTTGTGTAGAGCGTGCAAACTAAAGCTCGTCGGAAAGCTTGAACCAGATAGCTTGACCTCTCTCGCCGTAAGTATGGTGTCGGACCACGTTGTCAAGCTCTGCTGCGATTCTACCACGGTCAGCTCCGAGCTGGCAAAGGACCCCAAGGTAGCGCCGGCAGCCATTATCGATCGGATCTACGGACGCTATCCAAGAGACCGCACCCGTGATCCCAGCACACAGCGCCAACACCCATCTAGGGAGCAACAAGAGGCGGCGCTCAAATGCGGCCAATGGGGCCCGGCAGCACCGAGTCCCCTGTTTCTGCAAGCCTTTGCTGATGCCCTCAACTGCCTCGATGCCGACGTGCAGTCTGGCGTGGTGTCGCCTCCACTGATGGGATCTCATGGCACGGCGCCACTCACAGTGATTGCGCCTCTGGCCGATGTCATACGCCACTGTGCCAACTTGATTGCGTCGGCGGAGCGGGAGGTCTTCTTTGTGACTTGCGCCTGGTCCCCTTCACTCGCGCAGAGACTGATTCGCGGGGCCCTGCTGGAGCTCTCTCGCCGCGCCGGGACAAGGAATCAGCGCGTCAAGGCGCACTTCATGTACGACTCGGCTGGCCTCGCGAACCTCTCCGACTCTCACGCCCGGGTGAAGCCGGGGTCTTATACGGGTAAGTCAGTTGGCCTGCCGGGTCCGGACGAGATTCCCAACGTCGACCTCGAGGTCACGAACTTGCACACCATTCCACTAGGCACGCTGCACTCGAAGTTCTGTGTGGTGGATGGGAAACATGCCGCCATCATGAGCAACAACATGGCAGATAATGACAACATGGAAATGATGGTGCATCTAGAAGGGCCCATTGTTGAAAGCATTCGTGACACAGCCATCATTACTTGGTACGAGCAGCTGAAGGAAGTGCAAATTGCTGCTGGCGGTCCGACGCTGCCATCAAGCGACTCGGAGACTGCGCCGGATGGGACTTTGCAGCCAGAGGAAGCGGTGCAGGCAGTAACAGAGAATCACGCGTCGGCAAAGGGAACGGCGCAATCGTTGTCGGTCCATATGCCAGATGAGCCGCATTTCGACACCCGCATCGCCGACGAAATCCTGCGCGTGCAAAGCAGCTACCACCCCAGACCTGGGGAGAGCTTTGTCGCTGCCGCCAACCGCGTGCTCAATCTCGCCACCAAGAAGCCCATTCCCGCCACGGCGCCAGACTTTACCGAGCAGGAGCAGATGACGCCGTATATAGAGACGACGACACAGCAGCCCGTGCCCATGGCTCTCGTGTCCCGGCCGCCGTATGGCCGCTTCGGCTCCAAAAATGCCAACGTCCCCCAGAACGAGGCGTGGCTGTCGCTCATCCGCAACGCGAAGCGCGACATTTTCATCCAAACGCCGGATCTCAACGCGGCGCCTCTGCTGCCCGCAATCATTGCCACGCTGAAACGAGGCGTCGAGACGACGATATACACTTGCTTCGGCTACAACGATCTCGGAGAGATGATTCCCGGACAGGGCGGCACAAACGATCAGGTGGCCATGTCCCTGCTGGCCTCGCTCCCGGCCGGCAGCCCGGCGCGGTCGCTGCTGCATTTCTACAACTACGTCGGCAAGGACCAGGACCGCCCCGTCCACCACGCGTTCAAGGCGCGGTCGTGCCACATCAAGCTGCTCATCGTCGACGGCCGCGTCGGGATCCAGGGCAGCGGCAACCAGGACACGCAGTCGTGGTTCCACAGCCAAGAGGTCAATGTCATGATTGACAGCGCAGAGGTGTGTGGCAAGTGGAGGGCGGGCATCGAGAGGAACCAGAACACGCGGCGCTTTGGCCGGGTGGCGGAGGATGGCGTGTGGCGGGATGCGGAGGGGAAGCCTGGAGCGGGATACATGGGCAATCCGGGACCGATTACGGGGCTGGTCAAGGGTGTGACGGGCATGTTTATGAAGATGGAGGGACTGGGGGGGTTTTAGATATTGTGTTTATTTTGTATATATTTTTGATGTACATGTGTAGTTCTCGGCTTGATTAACAGCGTCGTCGACAGTATGTTGGCAATAATACAGCACACTTTGTGGACGACTCTTGGGTCATTCCAACCATGTTTTGGCAATTTCTGCAAGTTCAACTTGATAAATTTATTCCTGAAAGAGCCCTGCAGCACTGACCTTTCCCTATATCTGGCAGCTGATCTACGCCGCATCAAGCGTCCGCAGCAATGGCAAGGTCGCCTGCTCTCCCCCACCAGCTTGGAGTCCTGCAATGTTATCCTTTCTGAATAAACCGAGGCCAACAATTTCTACAACTTCCTCTCCTGTATCAATTTGTGTGCTCCAAGTGCGACCTCGCAGTGGCTTCCCCGCTCGGGTATACCTCGAAGCTGAAGTTGCCTGCTGCCTCTGCCCAGCAACCCTTCCTCTTAGGGCATTGCCAATCACGGCCACACGGTCGCTTGAAGAGTGTCTGGAGCGAGCAGCTTTTGCCCCAGACTTGACCCCCGCACTTTCGCCGTTTTAGCGCATCAGCCCACGGCGATCGAGGCACCTTAGCACCCTTCCCCAGAATGTATATAGCCGACATGCCCAGCAACCACTAACAAGCCCGCGGCTATACCATGACTGCAAGTCCATTACCATAAATCAAGCGTACAGGCTATTCCTTGCAATATATTATAGCCTCACTTTCTTCCTTTACAGCTTTTATCTCCATGACTTGCTGAGCCCCGTGATTACTGCTTTACCATCCTGTCGCGTGTCGCATGCCTACGATTGGCTCACTTGCAGCTAACAAACTCGCAAGCTCAACGGACATTGCGTGCGCCACGCCGGCATCATGTATAATCCCGCCGCAGTCTCTGCCTACATTGAAGAGCTGGGTGCGCCGCCGCCGCCCGGCAAGCCTCACGGCGTCGCGCTCCCCGGCACCGAGACGCCCAACCGCAGCCCAATCTACCGCCACTGGCAGTTTGCCGACCGGCCGCTGCTCGAGACGCTCGATCCGGCGGTGCGGACGCTGCACGACCTGTTTGCGTCGTCGGTCCAGCAGTTTCCCCGGAATGCCTGCTTGGGCGCGCGCAGGTGGCTGCCGAGTTCTGGGACGTGGGAGGCTCAGTTTAGCTGGCTGACCTACTCCGAGGTCGCGGAGCGGCGCAAGAATTTTGGCGCGGGCGTCGTGGAACTCCATGGCCGAATCAATCACCAAAAACAGGGCCAGTATCCAATTGCATTGTGGGCGCCGAATAAGCCAGAGTGGCAGATTGTCGGTAAGGCAGACCGCATTTCTAAACATTGACCTGAGGCCTTCTTCTTTGCTGACGCCACCATCTCAGATCTCGGCTGCATGTCGCAGGGCCTATTCACCGTTTCTCTCTACGAGACATTGGGCCCAGACACGGCAGAGTTTATCCTCAACCACGTCGAGGCTTCCTGCATTGTTGCCTCGCTGCCCCATATCCCTAGCCTGCTCAAAATCAGCCCCCGTCTGCCTCATCTCAAAATCATCATCTGCATTGATGCCCTCGAGAATGGGGAGCAAGAAGCCTACACCAAGCGCGCGCTGCTGTCGGAGCTGGCGAGCCAGCGCGGCCTGCAGCTTCATTCTCTCGAAGAGGTCGAGAGGCTCGGCTTCGAGTCGCAGAGACCCATGCGGCCATGCGCTGCCAATGACATTTACACCATCAACTACACCTCTGGCACGACCGGAGTCCCAAAGGGCGTCATCATCCCGCACAAGTCTGCGCTCTCGTCCAACTGCGTCAGCCGCATGATGAGCGGAGGCCAGAGCAACGACGTAGGCCTGTCTTATCTGCCGCTCGCGCATCTACTGCAGCGGTTGGTCGAGCAGGAAGCTTTTGCCTCGGGTTCGCGCATCGGATACTTTCGTGGCGACTTGACTGGCCTGCCTGACGACATTAAAACGCTGCGGCCGACCACTTTCATCTCCGTGCCGCGAGTCTTTAATCGATTCAATGCCGCCATTCGTGCGGCCAGCATTGAAGCACCGGGATTCAAAGGCGCCCTCTCTCGCCATGTCATTGATACGAAACTGGCAACCATGAAGCTGCCAATGGGTCAAGCCTACAACACCCACTGGTTCTACGATCGTGTTTGGACCTCCAAGGTCAAATCAGCCATGGGATTTGACCGTCTGCGTGCCATGGGCGGCGGAAGCGCTCCGCTCGACCCGCAGGTGCAGACGTTTCTCGGTGCCGCTCTCGCCATTCCCTTTGCCCAGGCATACGGCATGACGGAATCCTCGGGCGTCGCCACCTGCCAGCTCAAGGGCGACTTTGAGACGGGCCACGTCGGCCCACCCATGCCGTGCGTCGAGATTTGCCTCGAGTCCGTCCCCGAGCTCGACTACCGAGCCGACGACAAGCCTTTGCCCCGCGGCGAGGTCCTCATGCGAGGGCCCTCCATCTTTGCCGGCTACTTCAAGAATGACGGCGAGAATGCCAAGGCGCTCGAAGCCGACGGCTGGTTCCACACGGGCGACATTGCCGAGATTGACAGCCTGGGCCGCGTCAAGATTATCGACCGCAAGAAGAACATTCTCAAAATGTCGCAGGGCGAGTACGTCGCCCCGGAGCGCATCGAAAACATTTACGCCGCCAACTGCGGCATGATTGCCAACGGCCTCGTGCACGGCGACAGCTCCGAGTCGACGCTCGTCGGCATCTTTGGCGTCGAGCCCGAGTCCTTTGCCGCGTTTGCCTCGAAGATTATGGGCCGCGAGGTCTCGGCGGCGGATCTGGTCCTGGTCAGGGAGGCGGCGGCGCATCCGGCGGTCAAGAAGCAGTTTCTGCAGATCCTCGAGGGTATTGGAAAGAAGAAGAAGCTGGCGGGGTTCGAGCGCGTCAAGAATCTGACGCTGGCGGTAGAGCCGTTTTCTGTCGAAAATGAGCTGCTGACACCGACGTGAGTACATTGCCATGGATGGTTTTGAGTGTGGGATAAAGACTAACGTGTGGTGCTACAGGCTAAAGTTGAAGCGCCAGCAGGCGGCAAAGGTGTATCGGGCAGATATAGAAAGAATGTACAAAGAGATACGCCAAAGCAGTGTCGTAGCTAAGCTCTAATTTCTTACGCGGACTAAAGAAGATAAAGGATCGATGTCGAAGAACGTGCTTGGCCGAGGCAATCACACAAATTAGTCTCCAATCTCAGGGAAGGAAGTAAATAGAAATCACATGAATTAGTCTTCGATCACAAGGAAAAAAGTGAATAGCAATAAACGTAGTTTACGTATTCTGAAACACTAAAATATTACATTGTATCCATTGGGTGCTCGAGCGAGGCAATTACACAACTTGGTCGCGAATTACAAGGAAAAAAGTCACTTGAAGAGGAATACAGTCTTGACCAATGGCCATCAGTGATGCCGGGTGAAAGTAATAGCAATAAACGTAGTTTACATGTTCTGAAACACTAAAATAGTACATTGTACATGGGTATCTATATAGAGAGGTCATCAAGTCGGCAGTTTCCCATGCAAGGGCACGTTAAATGGTCACTTGCTTCCGCATGCACAGCGAGAGCAGCTGGTCGACATAGATGGTCACCTGCTTCTCCGTGTCTTGCTCCGCGCGAAACGCCCCCGCCGCGTGCCGCGACTGCGAAAAGGGGTCCGTGGGCATCATGTCCGCGCCCGCGTCTGCCGCCTGCAGATCGGCCGTGCTGTCTTTGCGGCTCCGCGCATCGCTCGAGGTGACCGTCTCGGGCTGGTGCTGCGACACAATCACGGCGGCGCCAGACTTGCGCCGGCCAGAGTTGTACAGGGGCAGGTCGCCCTGCCGCTCGGCGGTCTCGACCACAATCTCCTGCGAGACCATAATGCCGCCAAAGGTTTGCTTGGGCGATGTGACGGCCGCGGTGGCGCTGAGCGGCGACAGCTCCACGTCGGACGCGCTGGGCGCTCCGTCAATGGAGGACCCGTTTGCTCCAAACTCGCTGTAGCTGTCGCTCACGGTGAGAGATGTATTGTCTTCGAGCTTGCCGGGAGAGAGTCGTGCCTGGCTCGTGGAGCGCTCGCCAGCAGCACGCGAGCCCTGGCGTCCTCGCTTTGCAGCCCTGACTCTGTGGGAATGGGGAATGGAAGACGGAAGCGAGTCCTTGGTCTTTTGTTTGACCCGCTCGAGCACATCCCGGATCGGGTTGCTGGTGCTGCTCTGCAGAATGCAAGACATGTCGCGGTGGACGGCGTGGGAAAAGTCGAGGTGGAATGGCGAGTTCTCCTGCGCAAGCTGCTTGACCTTGAAGAAGCGCAGAGGGATAAAGGTGCATTTGGGAATGTGGATGACGTTGTGGATGGGAAGCACAAGCTGAAACATGATGACTGTGGCGGTGCGCGAAGTCGAACCACCACCCTCACGGCCGTAGCACGGTATTTTGATAGTCTGCTGCATCAGGATGGCATTGTCAAATGTGCCGTCGTCTTCGTAGGTGCTGCGCAGTTCCTTGATTCCTTCGAGGAGCGTCGACGCAAACTTGCCGAGATCAGAATGCTGCGAGATGGAAGACGCAAGCCTGTCTGCCACCACTGTCATGGTCTGATTCTGCAAGTGGTTGAGGTAGCCAATGTGACGCTGCTCCAGATGCTCCATCGGGAGCGGCACCGTCGGTAGCAGATCTCGTGAGCGACGGCGTACCAGCACATCGAAGCCGGTGTGGTCTACTCGGGCGCGGATCGCAAAAGTCCCAACATGCACGCCAGGGGCGAGAGAGGTCTCGCTCTCGGAGAGGGCTGCCATTTGTCGCAGGCGCAGGCCCAAGTCGGGTGTCTTGATTTGCATGCTTGACCGCATGATGCCGACCACTTGGTCCAGCTCGGCGAATCGATATCCAACTGACTCGAGCTGCTCGGCGACATGTCGGGACCGGACTTGTTGAACGAGGACCATCAGTGAGCCGCGTCCGTACTCGAGACGGGAAATTTCGGCCTTTTCCGCGAGCGAATCCGAGTCTGTCATCTTTGACGCGTGCTTGGCCGAGGATGATACAGATTTGTCGTCCGCTTGATAGGCTTCCAGGCCCTGGAGCGCGCTACCGGTTGCAAAGATTTCATCCCATAACACGCCAACATCGGCCAGGTTGACCCTCAGCTTGGAAGCGAGAGCAGCGGCCGCAAGGCTGAACAATTCGCAGCAAACCACATCATACTCGGGAATGGGACTTCCATCGTCCTGCATGAGCTTGACGCCAGTATTGTATCGCTGTCGAGCCAAATGACCGACATGAGCAGCCATGCGGGTGATGAGATTCGAAAGGCTCGCCCAGTTTCTGGACGCACGATAGGCCCAGTGAAACAGGGGATGGTTTGTGTCAAAAATTTCGTCTTGAGACTGCTTTCGTGTTAGCATTGGCCAACCTGAGCCGCCATGTAGAGATTCTTACCCGGAGAAGTAACGAGTCAGTCACAACTTCTGTCGGCAGCAGCCCCTCCTTGTTGACGAGAATACGGCCACGTTTATCGAACACTGCCACGCCAAGAACAACTTGCTGTGCTCTGCTTGCATAGCTTCTTCTGATGATGACGGAGTACACGGCACAGGCACCGGTTACCAAAAAGGCGGCAATAGCCTGGCAGGGGAGTGTTAGTACTGGGTATCAAAGCACAAGAGCACAGACGTGGCAACATACCAGACAGATGACTATGATAATGGTAGTGTCTCGAGACATGCCCGAGCCAGTGCGCTTGCCAAGCAAGACGTACTGCGTGCCGACGGCAGCACACCAATGCATACCCGAGACGGCGCCTGCGAGCACGGCGGCGCACAGGACGCGCCTCCACCAGGCCGTCTTCCAACTCGACTCGAAGACGAAAAAGACGGCCAGGGCGGCTGTGCTGGCACTGACGGCGATGATTGCTGCCCCCACGACGTAGGCAGTCGTGTAGGTGCATCGGTAGTTGCTGATGGATGCGTTTCCCAGGTAGTGCATGCCGCAGATGGCGCCTCCGGACAGGATGCCGGCCAGGGAAATCTTCCACCATTGAACGTGATCATTGTTTGTGACGGCGAGGAAAGCGAGGAGGAGGACCAGGATGGGCACAAACATGGACGCCACCGTCAGGCCCGTCGAGTAGGCCACCTGAAGATCTCCCTGGCCGTCAAAGATGAAGAGAGCTCGGTTTCCAATAAAGTGCTAAAGAATTGGTTAGCCGACCCTGTTATTACTAGACGGGCAAGGGGGCCAAATGTCTTACCATGGACCAAATCGCGATGCCGCCCATGCACATGGCCGCACCAGCCAGTAGAAAGCTGCAAAAAGAGCGTTAGTCCTGCCAGTGTTCGGCAACTACGCAAGATGTACTGCACCACGTACAAGTTGTGAAAGCCCTTGTGCGACGTTCTCCTCCTCATGAGTTCCAGCGTCGACCCGGCGCCGACCAGACTGACGGCATAGCTGAGGCAGACAAAGCCGGCGTGAAAGGAGTAGGGCACCGTCTTGCCCGAGTACGCCTCGAACAGCTGATCTACCGACGACATGTTTTTGCAAGTTGAGACAGCTCAGGACATGCAGTTGTGTTGATGAGAGTCTTGCACACGTCGTACCAAGATGGGAGGAAACTGCGAATCTGGAATTACAAGGAGCGTCCGATGGACGAGTATATACGGGCGGCGCCTCCTCGCATGAGACGGCGGGTACAGCTGTCCATGCATGTGGCTGCGCAAACCCCTCCCCCCCCCCCCCGGTTTCCACGCTCTCGGGTTGCTCAGACGAACGTCCAAGCACTCCGGTGGTTCCATCTCTTGCCCAGACCGGGGAATCGCTTCTCGCGGTATCAGTGGGATGGACAGGGTCCACCCCTGTTGGCATGTACGAGTCGAGCTGGCACTTGTGCCGTTTCCCGCATGGTTCTTCTGACAAGAAGGGCTACGGCTGTAATCTGCCGTACTGGTACTGGTAGTCGGATTGACCAGAGCCTGGGCTGCCAGAGTCATGACCCTGCCGTCACGTCGGCAAGCCCCCCAGAAAAAGTGCCTGAGCGGCCCGGAGCCCTCTGCTCCAGTTTTGACAGCAGCCGAAGAGACGTCTTTGGCTGCGTGGGCAACGCCACAACTGCCCACCGAAAGCCAGCGGCGGCGCTGTGACATTGCGCAAGTGTCCGGCAACTGCTGAGATTGTTGCTCGAGGTCATGTTGGTTGCGACAAGTCAGGATGTGGCAAGTAATCTAATGCAAGAGCCTTGTACGCGTAGTTTTGTGAAATTGTTGCATTTCTTAATTAATTTCTCCGTTGTCCCAAGGCTCCGGGCAAGCCACTTTGTGACGACCAGCAGCAAGCAATATCGAGCCCATCTCGCCAACGGCAAGTATAGGCAAGGATCATATGCAAGGCGTTGGGCGATCCCGAGGCAGACACGGCCAACCAGCAACTCATAAACCCCCCGCCACGAACCCATCTGCCCTCGTAGGGGAGATGATCGCTACTTTGGACAGCCGGACCGTGCGTTCGGCCCACTGCAGAACATCAGAGCGGGCATCTTGATTCCTGTGAGACAAGGGTATTTGAGTTGCTCGCCAGAAGACGTGCTGAAGAAATGAACAAAGACGTGGAAAAAATAAAAGAAAGTGATTAATGTCCTCCGCACAGACGGCGCTCGCAGCGGGCTACCGATAGGCTAGCGATGGCAAAACGGTCCGTGTTGCAAGCTGCAAAGTGCCGAGGCTTGCTGTTGCCTCTCTGTCTTTTCTTTTCCCCGGCAAAGTCCTTGTTTACTCCTCAAATGACAGGTTCTGTGGCAATTGCCCACATACAGCTTCGCAGTATCTGGTCGGCATTTATACAGCAGAAGAAAATAATGCAGCGGCAACGGTGGAAAGCAAGAAATAATGACAACAGAAAAAAAAAGGAAAAAAAATATGAGCAAAAACTAACGAAAGTGGCGCACCACTGCAGGAAAAAAAGTAAAGCCCGCCTGTAATGACAGAAAAAAGCAAAGCTGCACCAGTCGAGAGCCACAATGGCCAAGCCGGTTTTGGTTCCAGCCTGCGCAAGCGCGGTCCAAGAACATTTAAACTTTTGAGTCCCCAATAGAAAATGAACCACTTGTCCCATTGTTCTTTTTCAGCTGGGCTCTGTGTGGCTACGTCTGGTATCCGTAGCGTGCTTTCGTATCAAGCACACAACTGACCAACCAACTCCCTTTTCTGCAAGGGCGCGCCGATGCTCGATGGCAATCCGCACGTCGGGCCTGAAGATTTGAGAAAAGGGATGGCAATCTCGGGCTAGCAGCTGGATTTCACGTGGCGTACAGCCTACAGGCGACAACGCCTTCAGCGCATTCCAGTCTACCAACTGTCCAAGTATTTTACTCTGCGACCACCGCGGTGCACAAACTCTCCTCCAGCGCATTCCAGTCTAGCAGTTAGTCCAAAGTACTCTCCGCGACCGCTGCACGGGGGAACAGGTTAGCTGGGTTCTTGGCGGTCGCTGGCTGTGCTTGACCCCCGGGTCCTTCTTTCTGGTGTGCCCGGACTCGTGGCGCGATGCCCACGACGCAAGATAGACTTCCGCCCATACCAGCCGGAGAGGTCCCCAAGCGGAACAAACAGTCTGATTTGGCTGCATGCGTAGACCAGACAGACCGACGTATCGGCGCCGCCGCATTTAGGCAGCTGCAGGTCCCGTGCGCCTGGGTTCCATGCCACGACCAGAGATCTCGTCGTCTGATGGTCCTCGGCTTGTGCATGACCTGCTCCAGTCAACCGTACCACCGGCATCTGTGCTGCAAACTTGTTCTGCGCATTACGATGGCGTACAAACCCGCTCTGGATGAGGCGTCTTTTGCCACGCCTCTCCCCTGCACTAGCCAAAGCCTCGAGTTGACACTGGCAAGGACATCCCTGGTTCCCCGATTACAAATGTGTGGCATCGTTGCACCAATGGGAGCCTCCGTCATGCAGTTTGTCGGCAATGGTCGATGAGTTAGTCGTAGCCAATGCTATGAAACCTCTCTGAACCGTTGGCCGTTCATCCGGTACCAGACAACCAACCGGGCGAGGCTTTCCCCAGCATTCTCGACCAAGACTCTGGTGAAGCAAAGGCCGTTTAGTAGGTAGGCGGGCAGGTTAATGAAGTAGTCAGCTGTGCTGCTGTAACAAGAGTTTGTTTAGGCCATCTGCCTTGACGAGCACCGTAACCATGGTCATGGGCACGCTACACCCACGTATTGCGGCGACCACCGCTTCAACATGATACGCCTGCACGGGCTTTGAAATTTCAAAGAGAGCTTGCGACGCGTTGTGAGACGTGCTGATGATGCTGAAGAGAAACTTACGCCAACGCTCAACAGTCGACAATATAGGCAATGGCAAAGAACTGCCAACGCTGTGAGTGACTTGTCCCCCGATTCGCTGGCGGGATTATATCTGCTACAGCATCTCATCACTACGTATCCAGCGCTTGGCCAACTCTGCTGTAATTGACACGTATCCAAGCTTTTTCAAATGTACAGTGCTGCTTGTATATGTTAACTAGCCTTGGCCTTCATGCCTCGGCTCTGCTCCCACTCTCGGGCCAGAGCCATGAGCTTGATGCCCATGTCCGCGCTCGCGCCGTCCTCGACCTGCTTGGTCCAGAACTTTTCATCGCCCGTCACCAGGACCGACTTGCGGCGCTCCCTCTCGGCGACGCTGAGGTGCAGCCCCGCGCGCTTGTTGGCCTCAATCTCCTCGAGGTGCGCCAGGCGCCGGGCGTAGCGCTCGGCGCGCTCCCTGCGGATCTGCACCGAGCCGAGCTTGTCAAACACCCAACGCGTCGCGGCCCGCAGCAGCAGCAGGATGTGCTCGCTGATGAAGATGGTGATGGGCAGCGTGGTCCAGTCCGTGTTGACGCCGTCGCCGCCAAAGATGTGGACAATGGCGCCCGTGGAAATGCTGCCGATCCAGGTGAGGATGTCGAGGGAGAGGATCCAGGGGCCGACGCCGTCGGCGCGCACGGGGTGCGGGCGCTGGTGCTCGATGCAAATCTTGGCAAAGTCGGAGCGCAGCTCGATCCAGTTGTTGATGAGGAAGCCGAGCGGGATCAAGGGCCAGACGGGCGAGAACAAGGCCAGGTAGCCGAACTGGAGGACAAGCTCGGCCATGTCGTCGTGCACGTTGTAGGCGTCGAGGGATGACTGGTTGCGGCAACGGGCCAGGAACTCAGTCTCTTCTTTGTCGTCTTGGACAATTGTGAGAAGCATGGCGTGTTTGGGATACGCCCTCCGGTACGCACGATACCACTCGGTGGCCTTGTGCTTCAAGTATGGCAGAATGTTTTCTTCGAAAAAGCTGGACAGCTGGCCCGTCAGAGTCAGCGCAATCACCTCGTTGCGGAGCTTGTCCGCGTCGGCTTTGAAGGAATGCGTCGCAAACGTGTGTTCGAGGCCTGGCATGACGGCGAGGACGGCGCGCTTGAGATGCGGAATAATCTCCTGCCCAAACGGAATGTACACAAATGCGGTCAAAAGGATGGGGAGATAGTTGGTAATGATGCTGAGAATAAAGAGCTTCTGGGTATAGGAAACTTCGTGCGCGTCGGCAGTACGGTGGTTTTCATAGCTCGTGAGCGCCTCGGCTACGCCCTCTAGAGAAGAATTGATGTAGGGAATCGCGACGGCAAGAATGATGGTCGGCAGGTACTCCTATACAATCGTGATTAGATGCCGAAACGAGGCCTCCGCGAGCAAACCTACCAGGTAGAATTGATGAGGGCCAGTATAAGTCTCGGAGATGAGGACTTCGACGGCAAAGACGGCGCAGATGATGGCACCGAGCGCAACAGTAGCAACGGCAATAAAGGGAACCTGCAGCAGCTGCCTCGTGATTTGCTTCCATTTCGGAAAGTGGTAAATCTCCTGCCCGTTGGCATCGACCAGGACGCTGTCGTACTTGAACTCGGGCCTGTTGACCTTTGTCTTGTGGATGCCGCGGACGTTCCAGCGGATGCTCAGGTCCACCTCTTGCAGCTTCCAGTACTCGAGGAAGACGGTGCACCAGACGCTGGTGACGACGGCGTAGGCGAGCGAGTACTTGGGCAGCCAGAGCCAGGCGGCGACGCCGGTGACGGCGGGAAAGGTGAGAAAGGTCAGGTAGTTTTGGATAAAGGCAAAGTAAAAGGCCACCTTGGAGCCAAAGAGGTCGCGCACGCGGTCAAAGTCGTCGGTGGTCAGCCAGAGGCGGCTGCTCATGTGCCGCAGCAGCGCCTTGTTGGCGGCCTCGTTGTGAATGGCAAAGCACGATTTGACATTGGTCCAGCGGCCGAGGCCCGGGTAGACGCCCGCGCCGCCCTTTTCCTTGGGCCACTGCACGAGGTGGTACATGGTCAGCAGCTCCTCGGCCTCGAACCAGCCGGTGACGACCGAGTCCTTGTCGCCGCCGGGGTGGACCTGCGTGACCGAGTAAAGCCAGTCTTTGACTCTGCAAAACAGAATGGAGGGTTAGGTGTCGGGGCTCCCAAGCTCAAATCCAAGCAGCGTGGTGGAGTTGCTCACCTCTCTTTATATACAGAGTTGCCGAGCAGCTGCCGCGGGGCCTTGACAAAGACCAGAATCGAGCGATCGTAGCCGGGGCGCACTTCGGTGTGGAGGCCAGCCTCCTCGAGGTCAAGGAGCAGCTCTCTGAACTCCTTTGTCGCGATATCGTAGTCTAGAGGTCATGGACGGGATCAGTTGGCAAGTCTTTTTTTTTCGCGCATTGCACCGTGGCAGGCGAGCCAGCATCTCGTACCAATATCTGAGAAATCGTAGACAATGACGTACTTGTCGTTGTAGCGCATCGTCGACCGGGGCTTGGGTGGCGCCATGGCCGCCGCCGGATCGTCGACGTTGAGCAATGGTGTGGTGGATGCCATTTCTTCGCGCGCAAGACGGCTACAGTGTCGGGCAAGTGGCAGCAACGGTGATTGATCGAGGTTGTCGAGCTGACTCTGTGCCTTGCCGTTCTCCTGGCATTGAAAGTTGCTCCCCGCAGCGCTGTGTGTTCTTGGGCGGATTGTTATAATCAAAACTGCGGATAGGGCCCAGAAATAGACTTTTGTTGCGGTCGTTTGCCGTACCAGTAGTCCCGTTGTTCCGAAAACCGCACCACTAGGTGGGACGCCAGACCAGCCCCTGCAAGTACTAGTAGACTACTAGACGCGTCATTTCGATGCGAGACGTGAAGGATAAAAATAAATTGCCTTGTTCTACGCCCGGGCCGGTGTCTTGGGCTAGCTGTAGCTTGTCTCGGGGACAGGCTCCGTGGTGAAGCTTGTGCGGGTAATATCAAGTTCGTTGATGAGCGCTCCAGGTCATACCATTCGAATACTTTCCACCAAAAAAAGCAAGGTCATTGTTGGCGTTTTTTCTCTCTATTCTTTCCTCCCGTCTCTGGAGCTAACAGGCCTCGGCAATTGCTTGGTACGGGGCGCTGAGCTCGTAGAACGAGACAGCAATCGAGTTGATTCGCCGCCTGCCAGCCAGGCGTCACGCTGTGTGCGTCAACGGCTGGCACCGCTCCACTGAGCAAGGCAAAGCCATGCGTTGTCATGCGGTTTTAGTCCCAAATACTGGTAAACAGCAAGATGTCTGATGAGGTGACGCGTGGTACCTCTCCAAGAACCGCGGTCCTGCTGTTTGTGGGTGACTTGCCGCACGTTCGTGGCATGGTTGGACTCATCGGCGTACTGCTTCTGTGGCTCGCCTCGCAACCCATGGACGATCAGAAATGGCGCCGTTCCATGCTACCATGGTGCATGGTTGACGACCCCCTAGGTAATTACATTTAGTACCTACACGGGAGTTGATAAGACCAGCGCAAAGTCCCCCACCTGGCTTGGGCCTGGTTTCGGCCAAGTCCGCCTCGGATCTGGCCACCCGGTTACTTGTGCAGGGACCCCAAGACACTAATAATGGCTGAGAACCCCAATCAAATATCTAGAGCACGAATTCAACATTGCGACGTGCATCTGTCTTTTAGATGTATTCCTGGTTATCCAAAAAAAAAAAAAGTCTTATTTTCTATTCTATCTTGGTGCTTCCGCAGAATAACATCACAAAATCGTTGCTACAGACACATTCGTCAACAAATCCCCTCGACACCGCTCCATCTATCGGTCTAGCTCAACAGCCCGTTTCGCTTAGTTGCCCTCGACCTGCTTGAGGAGGCCGGCGAGGTTGATGCTCTTGGGGCGCTCAATGGGCAGACCCAGGGCGCGGTCCCAGATGAGCTGGGCCAAGGGGCCCAGACCACGCGAGACACCAAAGGTGGCCGTGTAGTACAGGGTCTCGTGGAAGCCGTAGTGGTGGAAGAGGACGCCGGAGCTGCTGTCGACGTTGGGGTAGGGGTTCTTGGTCTTGCCGTGCTTCTTGAGCACCTCGGGCGCGATGCGGCTGTTCTTCTCGACCAGCTGGAAGACGGGGTCCTGCGCAATCTCGGGACGGGCGGCGGCATAGTCCATCAGAGCCTCGAAGCGGGGGTCGGGCTTGCGGAGGACGGCGTGGCCGTAGCCGGGAACGACACGGCCAGAGTTGAGGGTGGACCAGAGGTAATCTTCGACATCCTTTTCGGTGTGGGAGGAGGGAATGTTGTCCTTCATCTGGAGGATCCAGCGCAGTACCTCCTGGGCAGCGAGACTATGATGCATGGTCAGTACGTGGTTTTTTTATCCTGCTTGTCCTGTTTCCTGTTTGTGCTGTTTAACTTTCCAGCTGAGAAAAAACGTACCCGTGGAGAGGACCGGCAAGACCCTGCAGACCGGCACTGTAGGAGAGGAACGGATCGCTGAGAGCACTGCCAACGAGATGAGTGGCGTGGGCAGAGACGTTGCCGCCCTCGTGGTCGCCGTGGAGGGCGAGATAGAGACGGAGGAGGTCCTGGAAGTTTTCATTCTCCTTGCCGCCCTTGCCGAGGAGGGCGGCATAGTTGTAGGACCAGTCCTGGTCGAGGTCGACCTCGGCGGGGAGGGCACCGCCGCCCTTGTAGGCGTTTTGGTAAATCTTGGCGGCAATGGTCGGCAGCTTGGCGAGGAGGGAGATGCTGTCGTCAAAGGTGGGCTCCCAGTAGTCGGCCTTGTTGAGGCCCTTTTCGTAGGCCTTGGCAAACTTGGACTCGTAGTTGAGGGCCGAGACGGCCATGGCGAACTGTGTCATGGGGTGGAGGTCGCGGGGGAAGTCGTCGAGCATCTTAGAGACAAAGGCGGGGATGGCGGCCTTTTCGGCGAGCTCGCGGGAAAAGGTACGGATCTGCGTCTCTGAGGGTACCTTGCCGGTGAGGAGGAGCCAGAACATGGCCTCGGGGAGCATCTCGGTGCCCGTCTTGCCCTTGGGGAGGTCGCGCTGGCAGTCCTTGATGGTGCGGCCGTGGAAGCGGATGCCCTCGTTGGCGTCGAGGACGGAGCCCTCCCAGAGCATGGCCTTGAGGCCGCGCATGCCGCCGAGGGTGTTTTCGACCTTGACCTCGCCAATGACCTTGTCGCCGTGGGCGCGGACCTTTTTGAGGAGCTCGCGCTTCTCGGGAATGATTTCCTTGAGCGTGGCCTTGAGATCAGGCTCGGCGGTGGCATAGGAGCGGGCGCCGCCAAGAGCAGCGCGGGCAAAGGGCTAGATTGAGGGAGGCGAGCAAGTGTCAGCAGAAAAGCAAGTGGTCTGGGTCGGTGATGCGATTGTGGACAATGACGGCGGCGGCGGGCCTGCGGTGATGGTAGCGCGGCTGTTTGTATCGTGTGGCTGGCGGCTTTCCGCCGGTGCTGGCGGCCGTCATCGGCGTCCGGGTTGCGTACGTACCTTGAGGGACCCAATGGCCCGGGTAGAGGTTCTCAGGTTCATGGCCATGATGTGCTAGTATTTATATGAGGGTTGTTGAGAGGAAACCAGCGTGATGCAGCTAGCTATCTCGATCTCTGAGGAAATCAAGCAACGAAACGTGGGGTTAGCTGGGGTGGTCGGTGCGAGGCAAGACAGACAGGCAGCCAGCTGGCCGAGGATTGCCAGCAGTGAGGGACTGCCTGGCTGTCATGCTGGTAGAGCGCTGTGGCAACTCACGGAGAAAGAGAGGTGTTTGTATACCTAGTGGAGGGTGGAGGGATGGCACACTCGAGAGACGAGAGAAAAGAAACGATGCAAGAGGGGAAAAGGACGATGTGCTCGGTCACGCTATGCGAGACTTTTTTTTTCCTTCCCGACCCTCGTCAACAGAATGGCATGCGAAATGCCCAGTGACCGCCGCCATAGAAATAAGCTCGCCCCGGCCGAACCCATTGACGCAACCTGGCTGGCCCTGGGTCGGCTCGGCGACACGGATTTTTTGCTGGGGCTTTTAGCCAGAAACAGCCGAGGGAAGCCGGCTGAGCGGCGCCCGCAATTGGTCAATGGCACCAACGTTGAGACTGGCTGGCTGACGCTGAGCCGGATTCTTGCCCAGTTCATTTTATTTGTTTTAATTTTAATTTTTCTGCGGCATGCCAGGGCTATTTGTTATTCTAGGCTCAACGTAACTTGGGTACGCTGGTCAAGAGGGAGGCGGACCGGCCATTGAAGCTCCCGGCGGGCATTGGTAACTTGATAAATACCAGTCAAGGCACCTGGCTGCCAAAGCCGTCATCGGGTGACGCTGGCCTTCACATGCGTGCATTGGCAATCCACTTGCTCCAGCCTGTGCTCCCAAGTACTCGTAGTCAGCCGCAGGACAGCCGGTCACACGGCTCATCGTCGCAACCGACCAACCAGCGTAGTCACCGCTTCGTTGTAGCCGAGTCGAGTATGTACTCGGTCGTCTGCCAACCCAAACCCGGCCTTTACCGATCCATCTTCGTAACCTCGCACAACCAACCGAGTAATGTACACAAGACACATTGGAGCACCCGAATATGGGAAAACTCATGTTCGCCGTAGATGCACAACTTCAGACAGTTACAGTGTCGATAAATGCTGGCTCTCGCTATGATGCGAGTGCTGGCCTGTTATGCTGGAGATTGGGGCCGGCTCAGCGGGTGACCAAAAGTAACGATGCTCCCGGTGCTGTGAGCGCAGCCCAAGACATTCGGATGCGACGGCGGGACTATATTTAAGTTTATCAAGATGGAACATTCTGGCCTCGCACCATTCTTTTGTTTTTCTGGCCTTGTAGTACTACTAGAAGTGTCGGGTTTGATCAGAGTCTGATTGGCAGATGCTAGGCGTGGCAGGTGCGCTACCCTGTAGTGGTGATGTTAAATGTAGGCGGGGTGATCGGGGCCGCGGAAATGCCACGGATCTAAAATTGGCTCGGAAGCGGAAGCCAGTTGTGTATGGAAGATACACTGCGGTGGGAGAAATCGCGATTGTTGACCCAGAAGTCGACGCAGCTACCCTTCTCTTTCTTTGCCGGCTGGTATCGAGAGTATCGAGACCGCCAGTGTCAGCTAGACGTGACTTGAAGTGGCACGGACAGAAGTCGCTTGTCATGATGCACGATATTCCTGAGTATTGCATTGGAGAACATGTGGTTCATCTTCTCTGCATCTGCAACGATCCTTGGAGACCAATATGTTGGGGCAACGAGTACAATTGAAATATCGGCAGCGTCGAATGCGTCTTACGTAGAGGCAGTGGTAACTTGTTCAAGATGGCGGTGCGCGCTGGCCGTATTAACGAGGGAACTGTCTAGATCCCCCTGCCAGGTACCTACAGGTAGGTGCCTAGGTAGCTACGGGGCACCAAGAAAAGCCGGCGGTCGCCCACCTCTACCACGAACAGCTCATCAACGCAACAGATTACTAATCGGTAAAAAGTAGCTACAAAAATATAGAAGAAAATAAGAATAATACAAGGCCAATAGAATAGTTATACCTAGCATCTGATCTTCGTGGGTGTACTATAATGGCTGTAGACTATCTATGAATGTGTTGGCAGTGATGTGGGAAGATGCTCAACCGCCGGCTTTCTTTGTAACCCGCGTGCCTAAATTACCTAGGTACCTGAGAGCGCGGCTCCCACTGTACTAGCAGACCCCTTCAGCGGGGTGTTTAGCAGATGCCTCATTGGTAGGCAGTCCTTATCCTCAGCGCGCCATGGAGAACCAGCACCACTAGGCAACTAAATAGCCAATATTGATTGTTGGCTAATATCACGCTGCATGGGCGTGGCTGCGCGGCAAGGTTCCATGCGGCTGCTCTGCCTGTATGTCACCTACTAGAGGGTGCAGAGCAGGGCGGGCAACAAGGAGCGCGCTGTCACTTGTCCACCTGCCTTGATAGGGTGCCTGCATGAGGCTCTGCAAGTGATGATGGCGGGCTGGCAGCGGCGCAGCGCGGTCTCTTGCGCCAAACAGCCACTACCCAACAAATTTGTGGAAGCACTTTGAATTTCAATCAGATGGCCATTTACTTCGTCAGCCTGCATTATAAAGACCAAGCAAGAGAAATGACGACGCGAGGTCGCGACTTTTAATTAGGCGATTTATGGGCTCTCCTGTCTGCCTGCCAACCTGCCTGGCATCTGCAAGAACGGGACGAAATGGTGATACCCTGGGGAAAAGTGGAAAGGCCTTCTCCAACCCAGCGCGGCTCCACAAGGCGGACCGCCGCCCGCCTTCAAGTCTGTACCTAATTTACAATGGATGTAGTGCGGCGGGAAAAGGGTGCATATGTACCTACCAGGTAGTTAGGACCTAGGTACTCAGAGCGTCTATCTATTCCACTGCACAGGTACAAGTCCGTGAGCAAGACTCATGCTCTCCAGGCTAATAGATGCCTGCCATCCTGCGACTGTGATGATTTAATTCCATCTTGTTACCATGCTGCCTTGTAGAAAGCTCTAAATCACTCAGTGGCGCCCCTCTTAGGTTGGTAGGTCGCTACAACCTGGCACGAACCAGACGCTACTTTGCACCGCGCGCCGCGCCCCATTGCCGCACTAGGTACCTGCGCGAGGGCATCGTTGACCACGGAGGTACCCAAGGTAGGTACTAACAGGTACCCAGGCTGAAACCTTGCAGCTGCCCGCAGTCTCCCCGCCTTCTCCAAAATCCCAGCTCACCCTGCCGTCTACCGCAAATCTACACACATCGCTGCTCCTGGTCCGACTTCGCAGCTTTGCCACCATCTCTCGACTCTTTCCCTCTTTCTTTCTCTTGCTTCTCTCACTCCTATCCTGACAAACCTCGATTTCACGCTTCTTTTCGGGCAGTCCTCTCCCGTCTCCCGCGTGTTGTTGCCATCGCTCGCGCCACCGCCTGCGTCACCGATTTTCCGACTTGCACACCAAGCCATGACGACACCAAATCCCAAAGCGCTCACCGCGCAAGACCTGCCCAAGCTTCTCGAGGACGACAACCGCGTCAAGCTTGCCGGCCTCGACGTCGACGGTATTCTCCGCGGCAAGGTCGTTTCCAAAAAAAAATTCCTCTCCGTCGCAGAGTCCGGCTTCGGCTTCTGCTCCGTTATTTTCGGCTGGGACATGCACGACAGGACCTACATGCGCGAGCTCGGCATCTCCAACGCGGAGAATGGCTACCGCGACATGCTGGCCATCCCAGACCTCAGCACATATCGCAGGATCCCCTGGGAGGACAATATCCCCTTCTTCCTCGTCAGCTTTTTCGACCCCGAAACCAAGAAGCCCGTCTGCGCCTGCCCACGTGGCCTGCTGCAGTCTCAGCTCGATCGCATACGCAGCAAAGGTTACGGCGCAATGACCGGTGGTACGCTCTCCCTCCCTCCGTCTTGAGCCTCCGAGTGGGAATTAAAGTATTTCTTAACTAACCAACTGCTTGCCACAGCCGAATACGAATTTTACACCTTCAAGACGCCCGACGATTCCAAGTCCCCCGCCGCCTTTCTGCAACAAAATCCTCATGACAAGCTGCCTTCTCTCACCGAGGGCATGTTTGGCTACTCTTTAAACCGACCCGTTCACAACAAAGACTACTACTACGAGGTCTTTGACAGATGCGCCGACTTTGCCTGCAACATCGAGGGCTGGCACACAGAGTCCGGCCCCGGCGTCTTTGAGGCCGCGCTCGAGTTTGACGAGGCCGCCGAGATGGCTGACCGTGCCAGCCTCTTCAAATACGTTGTTAAAAGCGTCGGAACACAACACGGCATCATTCCTTGTTTCATGGCCAAGCCTAAGCAAGGCCTGCCTGGAAACAGCGGCCACGTGCACATCTCTCTCGTCGACAAGGAGGGCAAGAATCTACTCGCCCGCGACACGCCCGACGACAACGCCCAGTGGAAGGACATTGCGCACCTCTCCGATCTCGGCCGGCACTTTCTCGCCGGCATCCTCGTCGGCCTGCCCGACATTATGCCCCTCTTTGCGCCGACCATCAACTCGTACAAGCGCCTGGTGGAAAACTTTTGGGCTCCCGTCACCGTGTCCTGGGGCCTCGAGCATCGCGCCGCCTCGATCCGCCTCCTCTCGCCGCCCACGTCGAAGCCGTCGGCCACGCGCTTCGAAGTGCGTGTCCCCGGTGCCGACACCAACCCGCACTTTGTCATGGCCGCCATTCTCGGCTGCGGCTGGCGCGGCGTCGAGAAGAAGCTTGACATTCCCTGTCCCCCGCTCGCCATGGGTCAGGACGTCGGCGGCGACGCCGACATGGGCGAGCGCCTCGCCAAGAGCCTCAAGGAAGCCACGGAGCGCTTCATGCGCAAGGACAGCATTGCGCGCGAGGTCTTTGGCGATGATTTTGTCGACCACTTTGGCGGGACCCGTGAAAACGAGGTTCGCTTATTCGATGAAGCTGTGACGGATTGGTATGTTGACCTTTTACCCCTCCCCTGCTAAACCTATTGCATTGCGGTTGTGGCAGCTGCTACTTTGATTGCTAACTGTCGTAATAGGGAAATGAAGCGTTATATTGAAACAGTCTAAGACGTGCAACGACATGTGGCTAATTTTGGATCTTAGCCATTTGCTTAAACTGATTCATTACAATCTGTCTTGGATTTCGCTTTCTTGGTGTATATTTGCTCATCGTCCAGAGTAGAGCCGCGAGGAGACGAATGTTTAGCTGTGCAGCGCTTCACATGTTTACAACTGTACTTTATGCCATTGCCATGAATTACAACGTCAAGCTGAAATAATGGTGGTTTTCTACCGCTGGGCCAAAGTTGAGCTTGCTCATGTGTATTGTAAATGAAAAAAAAAAACGTTATGCTAAACAACTCCATACAGCGCAACCAGGCTCAGTCTAAGCACCATTCTGCGTGCGCGTCAGTGACGCTATATTTGCAGAATGTGGTTCCCTCACCGCTCTACACTTCCAGGACCACAAAGACCTCCGGCGCCTCGCACTACACTGCCTATAGAAAATTCCATGACAACGTCACGTTTCCTTATTTCCCTTCTTCTTGCGCGTAGTGCTGCGATCATCGGCGCTCTCGTCGCCAGGACGCCACTGCTCCGGACGGAATTCTGGATTTCCAAAATGCGCCCTGTTCCACACGCTATTCTTAAACGTCGTGGTTGTCACGTTGAAGGGGAGCAGCCCTAGCAGGGCTCTGCCGCTGTCTTCTTGGTAGTCGTACTGCATCTTGGTGAAGCGAATGTTGCACTCCGAGTCGCGAGGCGAAGACGGCGACAGCGCGGCTTGTAGTGGGGGCTTGGAGACGGGAGACATGGTGGTTTCGGCCGCGAGATGGGGCCGGCCATGTATGCGCTGCGCGACCGCATCGTGTACCGGAAGCGGCTGCATCCACTGTCCGTCTGGCGCAAACGAGCTGCACGGCGAGCCTTGCATGGCGCCCGGCGAGAGCATCGGCATGCTCGATGTCGAGGCTGACGGGAGAGACGCCAAGAGACCAAAGTCGGTTGTCGAGTACGCCCCAAGACTGCTGTGCGTGCTGTTGATGGGGGTATGGGAGTAGAGGTGCGTGGCGCGATTCACCTGCATCGAGATGGGGGCCGGGCTGGGCACTGCTGGATGTGGGCGGTATAGGATATCGTAGTGGTCTGGGCGGTAGAGCAGATGAATCATGGGGCCCAGCGCGGCCACGTCCTTGCCGTTGGCTTCCTCGGGGAAGCGATATGTGTTAACCTCGGCGCCGGGACTGCGATCTAGGTAGGCAATCTCGAGGACAAAGTCGAGGGGTTTGAGGAGACAGTTGTAGAGGGCAATGATGCCGAGCTGCTCAATCTCCCTGTCGGGGAGCTCCACCGACTGGGCGCAGTAGGACTGGATGCCCTGACCGTCGGGCACAAAGGGGTCGTACTGCTCGGGGTGGGCTTTGAGATGCGTCGCGGCGAGGAGGCGGAGGTAGTATATGAGGGCGCTGCCCGTGCCGACGTCTGTCCATCGCTCGTGGATGAGCGCGTGGGCGGTGGGGGCGTCGGTGACGCAACCAGAGAGCTCACGAAGCAGCCCAATGGCCTCGTCGGCCCAGTCCTCGTAGTAGTCGTAGCCGCCGACAGTGCCCAGAAAGTGATTCATGCTCATCAAGCGGGCGGCTTCACCCTCAACCTGGTCGGCGTCGCCGCCCTCGACGAGCTTTTCAAAGTATGAGAAGCCGATTGCTGTCAAAAGGGCGGTGTTAGTAAGGACAAGTAGAGAGAATCATGAGGGTGAGCAGTGGCAGCGAGTACATGCCTCTCCATCCGCAATTGCCATCGCCTTTAATAGGACGGTACTGATGATAGGTTTGAGGCAGGGCCTGGATACTCGGCGTTAGAAGAGAGCAGGGTGAGGGAGAGCATTCGGCGGGGTGCCGGTTGGAGTGGTACATGCCATTGTCTTTTCGACGTATATTGGATCAGCTTTGGCATACTCTTCTATTATGGAGGCGATAGGAGTCTTGTCGCCGACAATGGGGCCCTGCATGTTTGCGCATTTGGTGGTTAGCGATCTGTGCTGGCCATGGTGAGATGGAGGCAAGACGACAGAGAGAAAGAGAGAGAGGGAGAGCGGGAGAGAGGTTGCATGACAGCTTACATGGAGCGCTGGCTGATAGGCCTTGGCGGCTTCTTGCTGGGCAGCCATGTCATGCTCATCGAGACTCGCCATGGTGAGTGCGCGGCCTAGGAAGCGGTGCACGGGATGACTCTGGAGATGGAGGGGATGGAGCTGCTGCTGGGGCAGGGGACGTGGATGAAGCTGCGGCAGCGGCAGCAGAGGAAGATGGCGAGGCTCCAGGTGGTAGTGGTGGTTGTGGTGGTTGCGGTGATGGTTGTCGAGCTGCTGCTGGTGCGGGTGCGCCGCTAGCAAGGCCGGCGGCGCGCCAGAGATCGGTGCTGCACCAGCTGCTGGGGGGTCAGTTGGCAGGGCCAGGTCTAGGTCAAGGTACCGGCGGCGGTGGTTGTCCTGGTGGTGGCGGTGGTGGTGGGTAGCGGTACTGCCGGTAGAGGTACCACTGCCCGCTGCCCCTGCCCCTGCACCTGCACCTGCACCTCCAGCTCCAGTACAAGCAGCAGCTCCAGCACCCATGCTGCCGGCTGGACCAACCGCTATCGGCACTGGATACAGTGATGATGGCACAGGCTCTGTGGCCGCCTGCATACTGGGCTGACCCGACGCTGTGCCTGCGCAGGCGCCGTGGTTAGTCGCAGCATATGCCACTGCCGAGTACTGCCTGTACTCGCCCTTCGCGGCGTCGAGAAGATAGAATTGACTGGGGAGCTGCTCCGAAGCATCGTCAAACAGGTTCTGCGGTGAATCCTGAGGTCTCATGGTCAAGGTGGCCAAGACACCTGCAACATATGTCCCAGGTACCTACCTAGGTACTAAGTTGAGAGGGTGCTTTTAGGCGGCGCGCACGCTAAAAGGCGATGCGCTGTGGGCGAAGCTGGTACTGGTTTATTAGGTACCTATCTCTCTACAGGCACCTCTGTCCACGACACTATGGCGGTGAGGCACCCAGGTAGCAGTGTCTGGTTTGGTCTTGATAAACAATTCCCGTAAGCACTGATTCAAATTGTGTCTTCGAACTATTACTAAGCTGAGCCTTGGATGTACATACAGTGTATTTTTTTGTTCTTCGTGATGCGTTCGAAATGTGCCAACCATCATCAGCCTGGTGGTATTTGCGGATGCCACTACCAAGCTGGTTGTCAGACAGGCAGCAGGCGGGCCGGGCCAGGCAACCTGGGCTTGTTTTAGCGGACGATCGCTGGCGAATCTGCCTGCGGCGGGATTCTTCCTAGCGCCTGTGGTTAATTAACGCTGTGCGGCCAGGCGATGCTTCCTTGCCAATGGACTGGTGCCAACCCAGGTAGGTATCGCCAAGCGATAGCGTTGGAGTGCACTGATGACTGACGAGTCGACGCGTGACCCGGACTACCGTCGTGTCGTCGGCAATGTAACGAGTCTTCCGGCGCAAATCCCCGTTTCCCGTATCGCTGTCGACGACGATATTCTATTGTCGTATCGTGGTTCACAGCCGAGTAGACAGTTCTTCCCAACTCTTGTCCAGTCTGTCACAGTGCAGACGCGAGTATATCCGCCGAAGGTGTCTCTCTGTCACAAGGCTTAGCTTGAGCTTTAAGAATAAACAAATCTTGCCCATGCAGCAAATACATGTTCCCCAGCCGTCGAAAAGAAATGTGCGAATGTACCTGGGGATAAATAAGAGCCTGGCTGTACGTAAATCGACGACAGCTGCGAGAACAAGCTTGGCTGGCGAAATCAAACTGCCAACGAAGAGACTGGAAAATCCGGGTGAAAAGGTCGTATTAGAGTATACTCAGCAGTGCGCAAATACCAACCGCTCAACATGGAATCTTGTACGAAGTAGCTGAAACGTCAACATGCGAGTGTGATGCAAAGGCGCCGTGTCATATATACCAGCACAACGTCCGGCAACACACGCCAGCTTCTCACGTACCCGGTACAAACTTGCAAAGCTTCCAGCAAGCTTTGCGATGCCAGTGGCCAGCGGCCGTCCAACCTCCAACCCACGGCATCAGACATGCATGCGCTGCAAGGCCGACACTAAGGCGGGCAGCCGACGAGTCCTCCTCTGCCACCCACCCACCAAGCACTCCCTGTCACCTGCGCAAGCCTGATTACAACCGGGCATGTCGCTCAACGAGCCAAACAGCAGCCAAACAGCATCCAGATCTTTTCGCACACACGACAATAGTTTGCGAGCCGGTGCTACCAGTCAGAGCCCGTGTCGAGACGCACACAGCCTCGCGTTGCGCTGTATGACTGGTGCAATGCGCCGCGGCTAGCCGTACGGGTCTGGGTACCGACGACATGACTCCCAGCAAGTCGGTAGCAGACATGGACGTCCAAAAGGCTGGACGGCGCACCGCAGTCGCATTGCATCCTCGCAATCGTCGCTCCTCTTGAGCTTGAGCGGTACACGCCTTGTCCTGCGCTGGACCAAGCACGAATCCTTGAATCAGGGCGTCTTTGCGATGCCGAGGCTGTCACTTACCTGGCTGCCATGATTACCAGTGATCACGAGTGGTTTGATACTGGATTATCGATGTCGCTGGCTGGCTGCACTGGGGTGGCCTGGGGGCCAAATGTCCATCACCAACAGCTCCCACTTGGGCTGCCTATTCTCGAAAGGCGTGGCGAGTGTGAGCGTCGGCGACGTGGTTGCCAGCCTCCTTTCCAGCCCCAATTGTAACATAAGACCATCCGTTAGTTATCTGTAGTTATGCAACAGTGTGACCTGGCTGGTTGTGCTACAGGTGCGGCCCTCGCTGCTTGCCACCCGACTTCGTGGGCCAGATGTGCGGCAGTCAGCAGGCCCATGTTCGTCACCCATACCTAGGGAGCTACCTGTGCAGAGAATGACGGACCCCCGGGTTGTTCGAGATCTTGTTGCCCCCAACAGGCGCACACAAGATGGCCCAAATTGCGCTTCCCTTGACCACCCGCCAAGCGGCCGCCACTACGCCGCCACCCGCGTCTGCGTACCAGTGGGCTTTGACACTCAGTCCCGTGCTGCAAAGAGACGACTCGTTGCCGTTGGGACTTGATCGGTTGCACAGATCGTAATATCCAGCTGGACAGGCTTTCCCCCTGACACTCAAAGGCGATGCTACCATCACCAGCCTCGCCAGCATGGGCCTTTGAATACACGACCCAGGGAAGCGGCAGAACTGCGTCAGACCAGCTTCGCAGACCCCGAATAGTTAGTAGAAAATGGAGGCTCGTCGCAAGCCACAACACCAACCTGTTGGGCCGCTTCTTTCTTCCCTAGACTTTGCGATGCCACCACTGGAAAGCAGCCCCGTTGCACCATAAACCCCCCCAAAAACGAACATCATGGGAAAACCTGGCCTCTCACCTCTGTGGGACTTGATCGACCCGATCAAGCACCGTCCTACACAGGGCAAACCGCTCGAGCGAGCCCCTGCCAGCGGCCGACAAAGACTATCAAGCAATGGACGTCATAGAAAATGACGAGCTTGTCAAAGTCGTCATCTAGGAAATAATTCGACCAAAATCTGGTGCCCAAAAAGAGTAAGCATGAGCCCGTATTCAACTAAAGACTTGCTACCATCTCCTTCTCCAGCTTCATGCCGTGACTTGATCATAACAAAAGTGATCCATCACGCAGTACCGGTTCTCTCTCATCACGAGTCTTTTCCTCGCGGAGACATATTCACTCGTATCCGCAGCCCGGGAGGAGATTTCAAGGTTGAGGTTACACGCGGCGCGCCCCCTTCTCGGGACATGCACCTCAAGAAACTTGTCTCTCTTCTCCCGACTTCAGCTGGGCCTCCCTGGCCGCCCGTGGCCTTGCCCGCTGGGCTTGAGGTCAAGACCCTGGCCAATCAGGCAACAACTTGATGCAGCCACCCGCGTGTACTCGACCAGTCAAGCAACATGGAAAAATAATGGGAGGAGAAGAACGAGAAAGAGACGCAAAGGCGAGGCCAAAACTAGGCGATCAATTGGAAGGCAAACGCCATCGTCATCTTCGCCGCGGCCTGCTCTTCGGTACACTGGTTCACCCCTGTTTGCCTCGCGTTCGAGAAGCTTGGACCAGCCTTGATCAAAGGCGAGACAGATTACGTGACTGGGCAGAGGTGGCCCCTGCCGATACGGGCCAGGATCGACAAGCGTAGAGCCAAATGCCCATGATGGACGCTGCGGACAATATTGCTGGGCATGACGCTCAAAAGCAGCAGATTTACGACTACTGTTGCGAGCTCTGCCTTTGGCAGGTTTGACTCGCCCGTTTCCTGCCAAAGGAAAAAAACCGAAAAAAAAACCGCCATGGCGCACCAACAGTGAAGACCTGCCACACCCTGCTCAACAAGCATCCAGCAAACGTTCGGTGGCGATGCTCCTTGGCTGGCAAACAAGCGCAAAGTCAGCCCCGTCTGTTTCACGCGATGCTTCCTGGGTAGGCACCGTAGCTCCAGCTCGTAAACAGCCCAGACAGTATCCGCAAGTCAACAGGCTAGGACACTCGTTTGAGCCCCCAAGTTTCCTCGACTCCCCCTTGAGTGTACACATGGGCAGCCTTTGTATGTACCTCTGCTGAGCTGTAGATGGCGCATCTTGGGTACCACTCCGCCATCATCTGCCGCATCACGAGGCGCGTTCTACAAGCCCGTCAGTGTTCAGACTGCCCAAGTACCATGTACGGGGACATGGTTGTGAAGAATAAAATAAAAATGCCCAGGCGTCTGCTGCAGTGTATGATTCAATAGCGCTCTGCAATACTGCTGTGTCAGCATAGTCAATAAGAGTACCACTGTTTCTAGTCTAGACTTGTGTACAACCATGCTTCATCATGCACCAAAGCTGTAGGACCCAGATTGTGCATCTCTGTATGCAAGCCACCTGCACGAAATGCCAGTCCCGGCATTACCTTGCGAAAATAGTTGGCCATCGATAGCGTCGCGTATGCACCCAAACTCCATCATCTCTTACCGTGACGAAAACCAAGCAAAGAGAGGAAAAAAAGCGAAAAAAAAAGAGCAAATGAATCGTTGTCGTTGATGCCTTTACGTCCACGTCTGTGATGCCGCCTTGGCCCGTCGATTGTGCACCAGTCCACTCCTGAGTCTTGCCATGGACATTGCCTCTCCATCGTACATGGGCCCATCCACAATAGACCCCTGATCGTTATTCCGGAATCCCTCTCCATCTTGGAAAACGGCCCCAAACAGATCGGCTATCGATTTGGTCAGCTGGCTCATAGCTCTCACCCGTTCCGCATCAGCAGCAGAAGTGATCTCAAGCACGCCATCACGCTGGTCAATCTGGCCGTTGATTTTCCCATCAACAATGAGAAAGCCCAGGATATCCTGGACCTCGGGCTGCGAAATCTTCAGTTGTCGGGCAATCCACTCCAGTTTCATTCTTGTATAAGGGGCAATGAGCTTCAGGATCCCCTTGGTCCGCATGTTGCGTGTGACTTCATCGATATTTTCGGCAATAAATGGATCGGCGAGAATGTCCTGGTTTTTCTGCAGAACCTTTTCGTACCCGTGCACATCATCTCGCTGATACGAATCTACAAGCTCCGTCATGGCCGATATGCGAGGATCCGACTTGTATGGCTTTGTCTCCTGCGAGTCGAACGGATTGATGTCCGACTTCATAAGCATTGTCGTAAGAAGGAGGTACTTGAGTACTTGTATGCGTTGAAGGGAGCCTGCCTCGTCGTAGTTGCGGAAAGATTCGAAAAAGTCGCTCTGAGCTTCTTTCCAGTTCTCCTCACTCATGTGCATCTTCCCACCACACTCCCGGATAATGCCCATAATTCTGGGATGCGGTACAGCTGATTTGACTTTCAAAGCGCGCTGATACAGCGCCTTCAGTTGCTTATTGTTCTTAGTCTCAGCAAGCATCTGGATTTCGAGGGCGTATATCTCAAGGGAATAGGTTCCTTTACTCGGATCGTCAGTCCCATCCTCCTTTTGACAGGCCTTGTGCAAATCTCTAAGCTTCTTTGAGACGGTGGCGTATTCTTTGCGGTCTAGCAACAGCTTGACGAGCTTAATGTTGGTCTTTAGCCACAGGCGTTCGTTGTTGGTACTTTGGAAGCTTTGGAGTGTCAACGAGTAAAACTTCTCCATGCTCTGAACCGCATCGTTCCCATCAGCACCCTTCTCAATATAGTCTAGCATGTTGTTGATCGACTTTTCGGAGTAGTTTCGTGTGACGGCAGACTTGACGTAAGTGAGGAGCTCTTCGAAATGATTTGCCGCCTGAGGTGCTTTCCGTTAGTCAAGCGCTACTGCGCATCAGATTCGAGAAACAAACCTCTGGGTATCTTCTCAGCTTAAACTCTAGCTTAATTGCCTGCTTCAAGCTTTTGAATCCCCATTCGCCTTTTTCAGGCTCCAGCTGGGGAATTGCAATAAACTCGTCAACAGCTTCCTCCGGGCTGCTGAGCTTTAGTTGCTTCGCATTATAGTATTTATTTTCGATATCGACATCGCTTGAATCTTCGTCCTCGTCTTCTTCATACTCGAAATCGTATCTGCGGCGTCTGTTAACATCGTTGCACTGAGCTGTGGCGTTTGTTACGGCTCACTGCTCTTCATCGGACTCCTGCATAAAATCCTCGTCGTCAGACATATTGTGTAGAGCTGCCGGAAGCGAAGAATAGGGGTAGGAGGTTTGAATAAAAAGGGAAGCCGTGCGACCTCAAGAGTGTCGATTGCGCGATGGCGACCGTGATGATGGAGTGGTAGAGCTGTTGAGAGCGGCTCTGCCGAGTGGCGGGGTTGCCTTCTGCGGCACCCACAATCGATAGCATTGGCCATGTCACAGTGGCAGCCATGTCACAAAATGAGCCATGCAGGACTGCAGAACTGTCACTGAAGATGGATATTCACGCTGACATCGAGCACAATGATATGTGCTATTTTTATGTACAACATGCGCGAAAAGTATGCCTAACGTGGAGATCGCTGCATACACCACAGTATAGCTGCTTGACGGCACTACAACATCGAGTAGGAGTACGGAGACGTGGGGATAGCACGAAAAGAGATGGTGAATAATGGAAAAGAATTATATAAATATAAACATATTTAAGAATATTACAGAAGTTGATTAAAAGACATTCAGCTTCGAGCAAATGCTGGAGGTAGTTTGAACACAAAAATCCCCAAGGCAGATAGTACTGCCAGGAAAGCGGTAAACATGAACGGAAGCCCAATCCAGACGCCACCAATATCCATGCCGCGATTGAGGAGCCAAGCCAGAGTCGGGGCCGATATTAGACCCATGATTGATTCAATCGTCGCGATGACAGTATTGAGTGCTCCGATCGTATGTGGCTCCACGATGATGGAAAGAATAGACCGGAACAAAGGAGAGAAGCCAGTTGCGAAACTATAGATTATGAGGGCCAATACACAGAGCCAGCCCACCGGGGCAAAGGCAATGAGTATTGTACCCAAAAATGCAAAGACTGCGGACACACGAGCGAGGAACAAGTCGCGCTGGAGCGGTGAACGGCCGCGCCGATCCAAAGCCCAGGCAGTCGCTGGCAATACAATCATGAGCACACCCAGTGCAAAGAAATTCTCAATGGACACGATGTAAGTAGCCTGTGTAAGATAGGTTAGTGTCTACTTCACCTTATTCGGTGTAGTGGTGAAACTTACCGTTGACCACGTCCAATGATAGCGTTTAGTCATGTACTGTAAGAGGTCGCCCTCAAAGACCAGCTTCAAAGGGAACGCCAAGGCATTGCAGACCATGAGCAGCATGATGCCCTGCGAGCCAAGGACGAAGCGCCAAACGTGAGCAAAGTCGCCGCGCGCAGAAGCCAGCGCCTGTCGGACCGCAGATTTGGCAGAAACCTTGACTACTTCTTGCGGCGCGAGCTCTGCGTGGGAATCGCGAGGTGAATTTTTCTGATCTGCCATTTTTCGCAGATCAAGAGTTTCCGGGAGCAAGAGCGTGCAGCCGGTTCCAATGACCAGCAGGCCAATGCCGATCCAGAGCGCCATCCACGGGTTCACGCCGAGGAGGAATGCCGCCAGAGGAGTGGCCGCGACGCCGACGATGCGAAGCACGGCATGGAGCTGGTAAAACACCATGGTGCGTTCCGCCGCCGGCGTCACGTCGCTGAAGAGCGTGTAGCACATTGCGCCGGCCATTGTGCCGCCGCCACCTATAAAATACGCCAGGTTGCCCCAGAGGATGGCCCAGATGTTGAGTCTGTCCGGCAGTGAGACTGGTTGCACGTTAGGACTATGAATAAAGACGAGAAAATCGGAGAGGATAGGGAGTGTCTCGCGTCAGAAGGAAAGTCGGGACAACTTACGGACAACTACTGTCCATATAATCTTCAAGGCACAGCCGAAAAGAGCGAGGAAAATGACGATTCGACGACCGTATTTATCCGCAATAATTCCATAGGGTATTTGCACCAGTATTGCTGTGCACATGGTCAGCGCGTCAAAGTAAAGCAATAGACGGGCGTTTTCTTACGGATCATCATCTCGGCTGAAACATCTACAGCAGAGACCATCGAGAGAATCTTTTGCACGTCATTCCCTTTGCATCGGCTGTCTGGAGAGGCCATGGTGTTGAGCTGGTGATCCGCATATACGCCTCTGCAAATGACATCTTCCATGATTTCTTGCAGCGCAGGACCAAAGAGCTTCTGGCTCACGCCGACGAGAGTCAGGCACAGACCTCCTATGATGCTGACAAGCAGTCGCATAGACCGCTCTGGGATCAGCTCCGCGGGTAGATCCGTGGGCAGCAGCGGCGTGTCCTCGGCTGCCTCGTGCTCGTCGCGAGGCTGTCTGTCGCACGGCGCATACTCATCGCCGGACTCCTCTCGGTCGGCATCAGGCCCGGACATGCCGATAGTCGTTTTACAGCCAGGGCTGTAGCTCTGAGATCCCAGTCGGCCTAGCCTACAGAAGATGCTGTTCTGTGCGAGGAGTGCTTTGATTTGCTGGAAGAACGAATAACGACAAAAAAGGAAAAAAAAGTAGACTTTGAACAAAGAGGCTCTGCGAATGATGAGAAATGTAGATTCAGTAGAAAGCCAATTCCTTTCCAACGCTACAAGGCTGGTTCGCGGCTTCGCTGCACCAACGCCTCAGCACGTCAGCTTGATAGCTGCCCGATTGGGAAAGGGCCCGAGTAGTTGACGCGGCCTGTAAAGAGTCCAGCGGGTACATTACCCCCCAGTCACAGCGATGCGTAAGGCAAAGGCGTGTGTTGCGAATAGTCTGTCGTTGATAAAACGCGATGATGGGACTGAATTGTTTAGACTGGCCATGGCTGCGCCGAAATGCGCGTCCGCCGTGTATGCTGACTTCATTTACAGCATTCCTCACCAGGTCAAAATAATTGCCAACAATGTTATCTAAAATTCAGGACATTTTTCTTCTAGCCGAGCGCTCTTGTTGAGATATGGTTGGATGTAAAGTGGAGATAACTATAAGGCCACTAATACGATAAACTAAAGCCCTAAAAAGGTACCCTAATCCCCACTTAATTAGGGTATATAAGGAGGTACTAGTAGAGGTATATAATTTCTCTTAAGACTTAGAATAAGGTAGTA